>JBBPKC010000119.1:2319-23923 GCA_038089055.1 Tylopilus aff. balloui | reverse complement strand
GGCTTGGTAGAATCGTGCCTATGCGGTATCACAGATCGCAGATCTGCACGAGAAACTCGCTAGAGCGCAGACGGCGGTTGGAAATACACGCGCACCCGTGCCAATGCTGAAAGGTCAAGAAGAGAAAGCTTCCAACAGCAAAGTACAGTGCACCTCGCGTTTTGCCCAACGTTTCCTGATGTTACGTTTTTCACCGCAGGATGACAAGAAAAAGGAAGACAACCATCTCTGCAAGGCAGTGAAAGACAGGTCCGTATATCGTCACGTGTCTACTTCTCTCCGATGCTGAGCGTCACCACGATTCGGGTTTGCAGCCAAAAGATCGCCGCCGAAGCACAACATGGTCTAATCTCTCAGATAATCAAGGATGTCATCTTTTCGTCAAGACCAAGTCAGGAGCCAGATGTATCACGTGTAGCAAGGCTGGTAGATGCGACAATGATGGTGGGCTAATTGTATTGATAGTCATATTGACAATGGTGCGACCGCAATACGGTGTCCAAATCTGCCAAAGGTATATTCCGCGACCGGAGGACGGAAAAGAACAAAGACAGACGTGCGAAAAAGAGGGCTAGTAAACATGTTGACCCGCTGTACAGCTCGGTTGTGACGTCGAACCGAGGCGATGAGTCCACTATGTGGTACCCATACTTTTCCGTTCGGCCATCGGAGGCACGTTCAGAAATATTCGTAAAAGAGCAGAACTCGGCACCACTACTTGTTCTGGAGTGTCCGATCCAATATGATGTCGCGCGCCATCCGGAGCATGGCCCGCCTGTGGTTGCGACATGTTGGTGATAAAACGAGGTGTCTACTAATCTTCCACTGACTGTGAGGTGGCAGTGAACTCTTGTACGTTTAGCGAAAGCAACGAAATCGAAGCATGGCACGTGACGGGTGCCAAACGCCCCGAACGACATTCAACACCGAGAAAGTGCGCTTAGTTGATCTCTTTTCTTTTCTTTTGTGTATCTGGCTGTCCACGATCCGTCACCATTACTGGTATACGTGGTAGCCCTACCATGTTCAACTCGCGGTCGGATAGCTCTTGTTCCCGGTGTGCATGGGACGCAATCACCGTCATATCAGGAGTGCCAGGCTCCAGCTACCTGTTGCGTCATGCTGAGTGCGTTCCTTAGGGCTTCTGTGGACACTGGCAACCCACTCATGCGTTTCGACTAGCCACGCGTTCATCCAAGGCGATGGATCGACGCGGCTGTCTCATCCACGCGCTTGGGTCATTCATCTGAGTCCTGTGTGGTACGTCTTGTCGCCCCTACTGCACCAGTTGGAGACATTTCGAAGCTGAGAGTTACCACTTGCATTTAATATTTTAGTTCGAAGTAAAACATATGGGCGAAACGTGGTGTACAGGAGTCGGAAAAAGTTCGGTCGCCAAAGGTGCAGGTTGAGCTGTTCCGCCGGCTTTGAACAAAGGACTAGGGTGCGATTTACGCTCACGCTCGACACGGATACTTCCTATCCTCGCTGGATGCTCGTGAAAGCACTCCGTGTGCTGCAGTCACAGTCGTCGCCTCACGCAACATTGGCGTTGAGTCCCCACGGATACAATCCGACTGCGTACCCTTATGCTGATTGTGACCCGGAAGGATCGACTTTCGTGTATCACGCACTGCCATAGGATTCAAACGCGGCCGCCAAACGTGCAAAAGGTAAGGGTGTTGTAGTACTCTGCGGAGACTGTGGTCTTAAAAGTGCTCCAGCTGGGCTCGCTGCAACACACTTTGACAACAGTTTCCCACCCCAGTAAACGATGGGCGGTTGTCTGAGCGCAAGCTGTCTGAGAAGAAGACGACCATCATCACCCAAGTCGATGACATCCTTTACCCCAGCCGTGGGCTTCCACACCATGTCTCTAGCCTGTTCACTGACGCTTGTCGCAACACGGTCCACAAGCCCCCGTCGTTTCTGACGACCCCGCTCGATGTGCGGGGCAGGGAAACGCCTGGAGCTGGCGATCAGCTACTGCTCGTACTGGCATTCCCTGTGTCTCCGGGAGAAAACGAAGGACCCAACTATTTCTGGCCAGTGCCCCGAATTCGTTGGGACGAAAACTCCAGGAGAAGTTATGAAAAGCGAGCTGCGAGTTTCATGTGCCGACTGTACGCCGGACAGAAATCAGGTCATGTCCAGCCGGATAGCCAGTCGTCGGTTCGGCAGCATTCAATATCACCCCTTACGAACGAGGACGTGGAAATTTTAAGCACCCGGTCGTTGGACCGCTTAGTTTGGTGACCCAGCCGATTTGCGAGGGACAACCGCAATTCTCGAGGAGTTGGTTAGTTCTACTTCGACTCGGGACGAACAGAGTACAGCACATGACTAGGGACTCTGGCTGGAGCGCTATGCAATCGATTCAATCAGCTCAGGGAGCTGCACGACCCCGAGGATGCAATCTCGAGGCAAAGGGATACTGTCGATCTCACTCCACATGGTCACCCTCGCAAGCCCGCCCAACTAATGAACCTCGGCACCTTTTTAAAGACGCGTTCTCAGCGCCGGCTTGGGAGCCTCGAGGACGCCATTTGGACGCTCTAGGGAGTTCCTGATCTCGCCCCTCTTGGACTTCCAAACTAGCCCACCTGTGTTGCAGAGTTCCGTGTGACGTGACGCGTATGGCATGCGGAACGCCTTCACTGAAAGGAAAGAACCCAGACACGCCAACGCGCCAGGGGGGGGGAGATGAAACGCCTCCCACGTGTGCGAGTGTCCCTGGCTGCACAGCCCGACTCACAGGGGACCGAGCTTGGCAGAGGTGACCGCGACTTGGCACGACGCGCCCCTCGTTCAGCCGTACCCACTCGGCACGACGTGCCAGACCGGCCGCGTTCCGACCGCCGACCGTCCAACGTCCGACAAGTCCTGCTTGTTTGTCGGGACGAGTACTTGCCTTCCGTGCAAATCGGATGCAGTCATGCGGCGCTCGCTCGTCTCAAAAAAAGGATGGAGGGGGCCGCTGTGGCACGTTCACCAATGGGGCTGGCATCGACGTGGGAGTTTATGACAGAGGATGCTTGATGTCATCATGGGTTGAATAGTATATCCCACCCCTACGAAGGCAGTATCTTCCTGTTATCAGGTGCGGCCAAGAAGTGCGTTGATCGGCCCCGAACATAGGATCAAGCAGCCGAGAATTCGAGGAAACGCGATAAGTATCGTAAAGGACTAGAATACAATGAAGACTATGCATGGTATAACTACGATTACATGTAGCGACGCACAAGCGATCAAAAGATCGAGGGTATATTTGCCTCCAAACGCGAGTAGACGAAAAAGTTGGTGATGAGATCAGAACTCCCTCGGTGTAAACTTCCTGCCGCTTTCTACGAGTGCGCGTTCGACCACCTTCATCGCTTGCAGAACCCTTTCCTCCTCGAATCGGCGTCCAACCACCTGCACGCCGACCGGCAACCCATGCATCGCCTCCGCATCGTAGACAGAGTACGCGTTTTTCCCAGCGGCGCCCATTTGCTTGTATTCCTCGCTCTTTTGGAACCCCTTGGGCAGCGCATCCGTCTCCGCGTTCACAAACGTCACCGGAAGCACCCCAGCAGCATAGTCGATCTGCACACTCCAGGGGATTAGTCATACTACGGGACAGCGGAAAGCCGACATGAGTAGATGGTACGCACGATGTTGAATATCATACACGTCGCGGCGGAGAGCAGCGTGACCTTCTCGGCCGTTCCGGTCGGTATGGCTGGCAAGGAATGGGGTACAGTGAGGACAAAGTCTAGGCGTTCTGCTTCCCACGCGTCGTGCCACCGTGTTTGATATTCATTCCGAGCGACGACGAGCGCACGTTCTTCGGCGGCTGTCTTGGTGTACAACGACTCGATTAATGATGCCCAGACTTCATCCCCAGTAAGGATGCGTGTGATCGCAGCAAGGAACTTCTTGATGAACAATGGCATCTCCAAAAGGGACTTGGAACCGCTCATGACAGGATCCAGCTTCTCATCTTTACGCAACGGTTGGAAATACCCAGCCCCTTTTACGCGATTGGCGACCACATGAGAGGGCAGGACTCGCAGGGAGGGGACACTCACCCGCGTCGGAGAAGCACAACTGTAAACCGATGCTGAAGCCTTCTACAATGGATGGGGGTTTGCTGAAGACCTTCTTAAGCAAAGCCTACGCGTAGTACGAGGCCGAAATACCCACAACTTGACGACTTTGTGTCCTTGTTTCTCTAGCGCATCTGAAACCCATTCCAAAGCTCGACGGCAGGCAGGAGTCGGTGGCATAACACCTACCACAAAAAAGAAACAAGTTCAGACCTGTGTCAACTATGAGGAATCCGCACTCACCATCTTCCCATATAACCCCCCATCGCAACTTTTTGTCCTGAAAGTTAACTTGCCTCCATGGTAATGGCACACACTGGCACATATGACACCGTCAAGGACTGGAGCGTATCTGCACTAATATTGTCGCCCTCACCGTGTGATCATAATTCCATGGACCCATATCAACCACTCGCTTCCAGAATTCTTCCAAGTCATCCAAGCGACGCGCCATCGGCGAACACGAAGTACCGACAAACTCCTGGCCAGGTAGCGGTGGCCACGTACCCAGACTTGGAAACCTGCCTATGGACGACCGCATGCCGTATATACCGCAGCAATGGGCGGGCCAGCGGACGCTTCCTCCGATGTCGGTACCGATCTCGATGAGGCAACCACGACTAGCCAAGAGAGCGGCGCCACCACCCGTTGAAGCCCCACTTACGAATTTGGCATTGTATGGGTTGCTCGTGCGACCGAATAGGTCCGAGGCGGTCTCGAGGCCAAGCAGTCCAGGGGGTGTCGTAGTTTTCGCGTGTATGATCGCCCCAGCATCTTGCAAGAGTCGGACGATGGCAGCGGAGGAGGACGCGGGCTTATTTACCCTCGACGAATAGCCCACCGTCGTGTCATACCCCTCGACGTCGACGCAATCCTTGATGCTGACGGGGACGCCGGACAAGAGACGAGCGGATTCGCGAGCGGTAGGTTCTCGATCGCCGCGCGTTGAAGACCCTGGTGTTTGTGAGGTGATAGGCTCCTGCAACATGATGGCAGCTAAACAGTTGGTCGCTTTCTGGGCTGAGACGACTTTCTTGCCGTAGGCTTGCAGTATCGCCGGCGTCGACAGCGTACCGGCTTCATGGCAGTGTACGAGTTCGCGTAAAGAGAGATCGAGGACCTCGTTGTCTTGCTCCCTGCAAGGCTCCGAGAAGGAGGTCGGGAGGGCATCCAAGTGCTTCTGACACTCCTGCTGCTTTGCAACACTGCACCGTGTGAGCGGACGGGCGTACAGCGGATGAGGTTTGAGGGGTCTCACCAGTCTCGACGGTGGGGGGAGGGAGAGAACATGTCGGCAGATATGAATTAGAAGAAGGGTACCTTATGTATGGCGAAGGCCTGGTCAGTGGTATGCATCCGTCAATAGGTTCAAAGTGCATTAGCCTTTTTTTGGCCTTGCCAGCGTCGTGAGAAGAATTCGACGAAAGAGACTGGGCGGGTCGAGGGATTATTGGGCACATCAAGGGCGGATCATAACCTTACGAACCCGATGGGTTGGTGGGAAGGAGAGCCTGTTGCCTGGCCAGGAATAAGTAGTGCACGGGATTTAGCAAATACATGGCCGGCCACTGCTAAAGCTCGTAACTTGCGGGTGTGTCGAACGTCGAAATTATAGCCGAGGACATGTCACTCCGCTGATGCGGGCGATTATCTCGATCTGGAGTGGACCAGTAGCAGAATGAGATCAAAGAGCACGAAATTGGAGTCGTATGATCCCATCTATTTAGTCACCATCCACTACTTACTCCAGCTGTCTCGTACAACACCTCGCGTATACAGGTTTATTAATGTTTCATAGAGCCGAGGTGAATAGTTCAGCCCTCGATGGAAGAACGGCGTGGTACTGCGTGCGAGACCCGCTGACGAAGCTGAATCGCGAACGTACCAACGTCAGGTGTGGGATCGGCGGACTTGAGGAGAAATCGACCGCTAGCACCAAGAGGGCTATTTCACATTCACATCCACGCTTGGGCTCCCTGAGCATCCACTACTTCAGCTGAGGCGTTGGCCACCCAGAGTGGGCAATTAGGACATGGGCACAACATCCCCCACGAATAAATTGTAACTCCCCTACGCCTGAAGTTTCACCCTCTTCGGCTTGAGCCGGCCGTTCTCGTCCAAGCATATGACGAACGTTAGTTCTACTCCCATTTCAAGCACAAGTCGCCATACCGAGTTTCGGTTTGGACGTCATCCATAGACGACTTGAGTGGCCATCGAGTCCATATTGGAGTTGCCCGGCCAACTCAGGAGATTGGCGACACGGGCGACGAAACTGTCATCTTCATCGGATTCCATGGTGTAGTTTGCAAACGATAGTGGCAATCGTCCTATCTCGCCAAAGTCCAACAGGACCGTGTTGTTACACCCGTCGACGCCAAAGTTGCTGACGTGCATGTCGGACTGAGTGAAGATCAACGGGCATTGATGATCGCGATCGGTTTCGCTGGGTCCATAGCCAAGTTTGAGAGAAGCTTGCGGCCCTGACCAAAAAATGTTGGAGGATGGCGGATACTCGAAAATATAAGCAGCGACGTACTTTGTTCATATAACGCTCTAAGGCACCGACACTCGAAAAAGCTAGAGGCGCTTTATTGTTCTTGGAGAACCTATGACGAATGAGACCTCCCCCTACCGGACCCATCGCATCTTTGGAAGGTCTCGTTACATCTCCGCAAGGAGCTGGAACCCTCGAGAGCCAATCGAGAGCCCGTGCCGTCCTCTTAGCGAGGTCCGTAATAAGGGAGGGATGAGTAAGCTCTATGTGTTCCATTACGAGGAATGCCTCCCCTTCGGTTTCGAAGTAGTGTAGAACCTGGGGAATGCGTGGGCCATTCCCGTGACGCATGGAATAGAATAGTCGTGGATGTATAACTGCGTCAAGAACTCGGGCCCAAGAGTCTTGGGGTTGTCGAACTTGGTGAAGTACTTTGATTTCTTTCATTCGATGGACACACAGACGCGGTAATCAATATCTTGCCGGTGACTCCGCCTGTGTTCTGCACAAATTGCGTTGATATCGGCCTCGAAAGCGGCTAGTTCAGCGTCCATCATCCCAAGAAGCTCTGGACAGATCTATGTAGGAAAGTGTTAGGACGACAAAAGACCAAGTAGAGCATGGCGCCATGACTTGGATAAAGGTGGGTGCTAAGTAAAGGTAAGGGTAACACAGGATGCGTACGTGGTAGAAGATAACAGAAGAAGCTTGGTCGAACAAGAAAATAACGCCCTAGAGGAAGAGCGTAAGGAAGAGACAGGGTGGCATATACGAATACGAACGTTAAAGGCGGGGTCTAAAGACTTTGCTGACGTTCTGTAGGGAAATGTAGGTAAGGAAGGACGATAAAACCATACATACGAGTGGATTGAGTCGACACGAGATTATAGCGTATTGCTTTGGGCAACAGTATGTAAATAAAGGTGTGAAGAATAATACGTACTGGACGCTTACAACAGAAGCTTGGTCAAGAAAAACAGTCAAGTTCGACGCCCTAGACGAAGACACTCGAATGAATGAAGGTGAGGAAAGGATATTCACGATAACGAAGACGAAGTTGATATGGGACCACGACGTCCTGAATGAAGATGCTGGAGTGAGGATAAGAAAGGAAAGCGTACTGAGATAGGAGTTGACAGTTTGTCGCGTGCTGGTCGTTAGTGCTGAGTCTTCTCTCATGGTTCTTTGCACCTAGTCACCTTTCAGGCTTCCAGTACGGAGAATAGGTCTTCAAGTTCCGGAGTCGTACGGTATATAGCCCTCAGACTACCCATAGTAACACTCTTGCTCAGGCTGTAGAGCTCCGATGCACCAGAGTAATCCCAAAATCGCATGATCTCTGGTTCTCCCACCATTCTCCACACACCACTCCATAGGCTTCTTGACACGATCTAGCCCTCAAACCGTCTTCCACGCACCACGCTGCAGGCTTCTCAAACGCGTCGATGGGGTCAAGTGGCAGGAGTCTCCCACTTCGAGCCCTCACGCCGTCTTCCACACCACTCATATCAGCTATGTTCGTACTATTCGATAATCGAAGGACTTTTCTCGCAGCAGCCACCTGTTCTGTAGCTCCTACCTGGCATGGTCTCTCTATCAGCGCGAGGCACGCTCAAGTGTATAAGAGCCGGCGCAAAAGCGCCATGTCCTCGCATCCCCAGCTTTGTCTTAAGTGTGTCAGCCTAAAATATGTGTACACCGATGGCCACGTCCAATTCTGCTTTGCCAGAGCCAGAAGACTACGACTACACGTCTGAGGGTGAGATGTCGACGTCTGAGGCAAGCCTTTGTCGTCTTTCCATATCCACAGTGCTCTTACCGATGTCTTTTCTCCTCTACTCTCCACGCGGATTAGATACCCGAAGCGGACTTTGATAACGACAGTGGGTGGGAGGACGATGAACAAATCGGTCCCGCGATCCACGCCTCTGTCGATATCAGGAACATCCGCATCAATGGCTACAGAATTGAGTGGCTCAACCTTTCTGATACGCAGAAGGAGTTCTACACGAAAAATCACACGGTCGTGACCTTGATGTTCATCGAGGTCCTAAATACTGGGGGCCAGAACTATATGTCGGCCTGCATTTCGATGGAACTTGGCCGGAGAAGAAGGTTATTCAGATCGTCAGGCGGAAGGTGGGTAGTAATAGCAAGTCGAATCTAAATTGACTTCTCTTGACCAGAATTGGCGTCCCGGCTCTCACTATTTACCTGGTACCTACACCATAGAACTGTTGAAATACAATACGCCAACCATTCGTTCGGCTCACAATCGTACCTTCCTCGTATGCAAAGGGCTCACAATCGGCACTTTCACCGACTAGACCATCAAGCTGAATATGCACCATTTCCTCTTTTTGCCCTACACCTCAGATGGTCGCTGGAAGGGCTGCGGTGACCATACGTACACCCTTTGCATTCGATTTCCAGGGCAATATTGACGATGAACTTACTTTTTTGCATCTGCTGGCATCCACTGCTGGGCCGTTTTTGTCCGTGAGGACTACCTCGCCAGTGAGAAGTCGATCGAGGAGCCGGATAGATCGCTCAGCGATGAGTTCACTAATACCTACCTCAAGAACGGCCGCAACACTTGGGAACGTGTTAGTCGTGGGTGGTGGGTTGGCTATAACACAGTGGAGGACCACCTTGTGCCAGAGACCATGTTCACCGATCGTCGTCCGCCTACCTACCCCCCTCCCAGCCCAATGTTCAGGACCGAGCCCAGTATTCCGAGGGCCACGAGGAGGACCAGGACTTGTGGGCCGGGATCTTCTACTTCACTGTCGCGTGCTGGATCCGCCTTTCAGGTGTTGGCTACCTCTTGATCATATCTGATACGTTCCACCTCCTCACTCGTTGCTTTTTCTTTTGCATACCTTTCGCAAAAACATCCTCTTCTACGACTCCCTTTCTATGCACTGGCTCGTGTACTCCCCCCTTGCTCCGTCTTCATCACCTGTGATAGCTGGTTAGTCGCTCGTCAACTGCTAGTGGACCCTGTCACTACTGGTCGATTTCGCTGGCGTTGTTGGTTATTGCTAACATGATCTGTTGTTGTGCGTAGTGTGCCGTTGGTGTGTCACGTAGTTGTATGAAAGTAGGTGAAAAAAATATGGCGTCGTGTCCTGCAGATGGCAGATGTTGGAAGGCTTAGAAGTTTTTCAATACAAGAAACAGATGCAGCTACTGATTGAATTTTTCTGTAGATAGAACATTCGATATTTAATACCTAGAGACACCGACAATTTTGTTAAGCATGGAGTTGCAAATAGCTATAAATGCCAAAGATTTATCCGGTTACCAAGATTACCGTACTTGTTAATAATTTGTAATACAGATAAGTATAATGAAAACGAGTTAACACTATTCTTAATGTATTTTCCCTTATTCTTTTATTATTTAATTATAGGGAGATTTCTCCTTGGCCGTTAGTATTAAGTTTTGCTTTATTAAATTTAACTGTCGGAGCTGTGGTTATTGCCAGATCAGGTGAAATGAGTGTAACACGTCAACAAGCATCAACAAACGCGTGCCTAACCTAACCCAATCTTTCATGACCGCGTTTGTTGTCAACGAACAACGGCGATGCTCCTCCATTCATCCAGCCCGCTCTCGCTCGCATGCTCAACTCCAAGTCGTTCTTCCTACTATTCCGCACGGAGTCACCAACCTATCAATTCCTCGCCCCTCGCATCTCCTACTTGCTCCTCTCCAACCCATGAAGCACAGCAACGGCGGCGCGCACAGTATAAATCAAAGACGCCCGCATTCTTCCGTTCGACTGCCACCCCACCCTCCGCACACCCTCTCTTCCGTTCTGGAAACCAGACGCCAGAAGAGCCACAAAAAGCGTTCCTCAGGGAACGCTTCCAAGCCCGATGCAGAGCGCACGCGCAAAGGCTCCGCGACCACGCTATCAACTCACACAGAAGCAGTGACGTGCATTCAGACGTATTCATGGATGGTGACGACGATGAAGAGTCGGACGATGTCATCATGGGGGACGAGGTGCGTCGTCATGTATAGGGGCCCCACGGGTACCGCTGATGGAGCGTGGGTGGACTGAAGCTTTTCCGGCGGATCATGCAAAACGCAAAAAACAAGAAAACGCACTCGTACCGCGTCTCTTACGCCCTCGAAGTCGGTTCTTCGTTTGATCCAGATGTGGAGGACCCGAGTGCGTGGGAAAGCGAGCTTCGAGGCAAGTCCGTTTGGAGGACTCCGTTCCTGCCTACTTATTCGGTCTCCAGATCAAACATCGAGTAGTAGTCCTGAACCGACACCCGACGATTGGGAGGTCGATTTTCTTCAATATGCCGAGAAGCATGCAGCTTTCGCAGACTTTGCTGATTTAGATCTCGTTGGCGCCGACAGTGATTTCGATGATTTTTTATCCAACACACCACCTGAAACACGCCCATCGCGAAACGCATGTCCGACGAGTGATATGGACATGTCTTGATTATCGTTCGCTTGCTTCACCCGTTGCTCGTATTGTCTTGTATGTATTCGTACTATATTGCTGCTCTAGATACGGAAACCAGAATAGCTCTGTGCGCAACACGGTTCGAATGACTTGGGGGCACTGATGCAGAGTCCACATCGAGGAGGCCATACACATGGGAGATATCTGGCGTCGCCAAGCCCTGTGGTGCGGTGACCACGCCAGGCCCAAGCACCCGGTATCCACTCCACTGCGTCCCAACTTACTAAGTATTTCACTTGCGCGACGGCTAGCTACAGATCTGGACTGTCGAGACCCACTGACGCGCGAACGTCATCGTTGGGTTGTTATCCTCTACCACTAGCTTGTAAGGGGCCTAGTACGCAGGCAGCACAGTCGCCACCCATTGGACGCGGGTAGCGATACCCTGCGGCAAGCCCACGGAGGGGGTACATGCCTGAGAAGATTAGCACCTCACCAACAGGAGGGCGATGTTTGCCGCGTTCATGGCAGTGGATATGAATCTGTCTGCAGTGGTGAGGCCCATGGAAGAAAAAACGCAAAGCGGCTCTTCCACTCAAGCAGACTCGGAGTACGTCAGATCTACGAACAGGACGCATCGGAATGTAGCTGGTCGCGGAAAGGGGAAGAAGAAAGGAATCAACGGCGAAAGAAGAAAGACGGACCATCGCGCAGTGAGATACTCGGCCGTCCGATCTACCGGTACAATACGCACTTCTAGACGGTTGGAGGCATCCAACACCGCATGATCAGCCCACACGATGACTCTTCTGAAACAGTGCATAAACGTGCATGCTACTATGGCTGCTCGGTTCGCGAGATGTGAACCAGGTGAGACAACATCAGAGCTTATCTGCGCAGGTGTTATTGGACGAGCACGATGTAGGCTCGCTTAAGAATATAACTGCAGCAGTCATTGACCGCCGTCACGTTTCTGAATGGCGACTCCCTTCTGTATGAAGATCTCGGTGAACGAAAGGTCACTATACAATCTATTTTTTCCATATGACTCTGAACGTAGCGACCGAAAAAGAAAAGCGCGGCACACAGCGGGGCAGCATTCGAGTCTGACGTTTATCGTGGTTGGACCGGGCTATTCGGACATTGCCGAGCCAGCGATCGTCAGCGCAGGATGGCAATTTCCTAATTTAGAATCGGGAATTGAAAATGAACTTGAAGACCTGCTTGATTTGGGCAGCGCTGCTCCCTTTTTCGAGTGGCGCGAGGCTGGCGGAGGCATCCTTCGAGGATGCCTCCGATAATTTTTGCGGGGATTCTCTCTTTCCGTCCACAGAGAAGGCCCGTGCGTCATCGCCCTCCAATAGTTAAAAAGAATCCTGTCTTCTCGTCGGCATGCCTTCTCCCCCACCCTCTTTTTTACTTCTCCCCCCACATCCACCTACTTCGTCCCTTCAGATTCCCCTTCACCATCGTTACAGAGCCCTATTTACGTCAACTCCGCTGACACAGGCTTCTTTGGCTGTTCCTTCTCCCTTTTGAGCGTCCCCCATGTCGCCGTCACAAACTCCAGTTACGACTTCAGACGAATCTCACACCATCTCCGTTAAATCCCAAACGCTCTCTGCAGAACACACCACACGACCACAGCCCGAGTCGCCGTCGTCGCCTAGCCACCCTGCCGCGCCACCTACACCACCCGTCCCATCCGTACGTCACAGCACCATCAGTCCCAAGCCTGCGATACAATCAAAGTTTCAGTCTAATTCACCCGTGCAAAATATGTCCATGACTTCCATCTCAGCCAGTAGTAATTCTTGTCTTATTCCCCCAGAGCCCGCAGCTTCATCGCAGTGCGACCGGCGTGTAAAATCTTCATCTCGACCGCTCGATTCCGGTATTGTAGACTCAGTTTCATCGTCCACCAAGTCTCGGCAGTCCATCACATGTGAGTTGCTTGACTCCGTCCGTATCCGGTAGCGCTCCAATGATATTCTCCTTTATATCAGCTTCTTTTAGCTTTCCAGACGCCTCCACCAGCGCGACTACACATGAACACATTCTCTCAAATTCTGATTGCACATTACATACAGCATCCTCCGCTAAATCGATCTCCGATACTTCTCAACAAACGCCGAACGTCTACGTTAATGGCCTTCCTCCTCATTGCTCTGAACAAGATCTCTTCGCTCTTGCTCGACGATTCGGCGATGTCAAAAGTGTCCGTACATTTACTCGGCACGTGAGCGAAAAACCTACGTGGGTCCTTCTGATCTTCGACGGTGTGGATAGCGTGATCAACCTTCCTTTTTCTGTTCAAGTGGCTATGGATTCGTTCTGTGAGACTGCCTTGAAATTTCGGGAACCCACGACTCACTCTGATATTTTACATATCCGTAGATTCGGTGATGTAGAATCCGCGCAGAGGTGTATTGAAGGACTCCGAAGGTGTCGTAACCTTCATCCATCGTTTTCTAAGGTGAGCACGCATTCGATTCCAAGTCCTCTCTAACGTTCAAAGTAGCAAGTACATCGGATTCCTGGCACGGAATACGCTCAGCACAACGTCCAATCAACCGATCAGGACGAGAATAGCTTCAAATCACGCATGGAGAAACTCAGGGACACCGCCTCGACAAATCTCTACGTTGAAGGGTGAGCCCGTTTTCTTTCTTCTCGCAATCACTAAATTTTTCACAAGGCTCCCGCTGTCAACGGATGAAAAGGTGCTTTTTGATCGCGCCATCAAAACTGAACAATGCTTGACGACTGGTTGTGCAGAGCCTTGCCGCTTTGATGAAGCCACACAATATCAAAAGTAGTCGCTTTTTCCAGACTAAATTGAGTAACCCACCTCGCATCATCGCCTTCGTACGGTACGTCCAAACACCTTTCCTCGTTTGAGCCGACACCTAACCGCGGATCAAAGTTTGGAGACTCGTGCCGCAGCAGAGGACACAATCGAACGCCTACACGGGAGGATGGTGCGTGGGTGGAATGATCCCGGTTGCAGGATTTCTGTACGCTTTGCTGATAGCGCAGAGCAACGAGAACTCAGAGTTCGTGTCTTCTTTTTTTTTTCTTTTTCTCCGTTTCGTTAGGCAAGTTTTACTCAAAAGAAGTTGATCATAGCGCGCAGAAAGGACGTTGAAGAACGGAGATCAATCTCCTTCACGGTTAACCATCGCTCGGGCTGCCTTGCTGAACCTCCATGGTCAAGAACTTCAAGCAAATATTCGCGACGCCGCAGAGCGTAAATCTCAGCGCGTCACCAACTCGCACCTGGAAAATCAGACTCTCTTCAACCTTGGCTGTGACCCTGGATTCCTTCCGCTGTCTCGTTCGTTGCCTTCCAAGCTGTGTTATGCCTACAAGGAATCACCATTGTTGGCCACGTCAGATCTACCGAACACGCCAGAGATGGACACCTTGCTTCAATCGATACAGAATGGCTACGAAGACGGTTCATTGGACAGTACGATGAGAAGTTTGGCCCTCGACAACGAATATCTCGTGACGCAGCAAGCCCAGCTTCGGGCCCTCGCTAGTGCTTCACTATTGTCACCCACCCCACTCCCTATCACGCTACCTCGGGGTCATGCTCAAGCACGCAACGGCTTTACTCCTGCGGAGGAGCTCATTCTTGAGGCGCATGCGCAACGTCTCCAATTGCAGGCGCGATTGTCACGGTCTTCACCGGCGTTTGCGTCGACATCCATGTCGAGAAAGCCCAGTGCAACCGCTCGAAGCTTCGGTTCTGCGTCTCTCGAACCACTTCAAGCATCGGGGTTGGTCGGAAAGGGAGTGTTTTATCAAGATGCACTACCTACGATCTCGGAGGACAACTTTCACGCCATGGATCACCCGGCGCGTGGCTTGGGGTCGACTGTTCGCGAATTTCAAGGAGTAGTCGGCAACTGTCCTCCTAACGCACCTGGTATGACGAGCGCCATATTCGTGCGTCCACCTAGCCGCGCAGTCAGCATCGTCCCGCCGCCGCCAGATTACGAAGAGCCAGGGAAGCGACTAAAGGGCCAATATCAACAACGTCAAGAGCGATCAGTTGAGCCCAAGCAGGTCCCGTGCCTTCCTTCCACGCTTAACAATCGCCACCCTGTTCCCTCGGGCGGAACCAAACTGCATACTGCTTTGCGGCGAGCATCCACACGCCCAAACGATATCAGCAGTTGCGGTGACGCTAACAACAGCAATCCTAGCACTATCTCGTGTGACAAGAATACCGAAATCCAACCTAGCTATTTGTATTCGCATGGTGATGTGCGACGCTGCTCTGAAGATGACAAGAGGTCACAGTTGCGTTCCCCACCCGCGTCACACATCTACACCAAGAAGTCACCAAAACTTGGCGAGCAACACTCAACAGTCAAGGAAGGACCGAAATCCCCAGCCGTTGCTTCTCCTGCACTTACCTATTCATCACGTACACCGTCGACATTAAGTCCAGCGACACCATTCTTTGGCTCTTTTACGGGAAGTCAAGAAGCCTTTGAAGTGTTGTCGATGGAGAGCGAGAACATGGTAGAGAGGAAGCTGAAGGGGAGAGTAGCTAATAACTGAGACGAGTTGATGTGCAGATTCGTACGTCGCATCTTTGCAGCGTTTTTCGTTGTTTGTGCAGGAAGCAGTCGTGTTTGTCGTGTTTGTCGTCATATGTAGGTTTCATGGCGCTTTCCTGATAGTCCATACTATAAGAGTTCTTGAAGTCTTGGGGCGAGGGGTCCGCGTACAAGGCAAAACCGCCAAAGAAGTGGCACTGTTGGTGCAGCCCGAGAATGCGGGAACCGACCATGGCCGGGCACATGTGGCTTGTGAGGATGTTAGCACTGGGACTTTGTCGTGCTCTACAAGAAAGTTTTCTGTCCTCGAACGTGCTCACCTGCTGTCTCACCATGCCGAATCCCTTGCCCACTCGCAAGTTTGCCAGAGAGGTTCATCACAACTGGTACTTGTTGCACGACGACTCGCCTGCCCACACCACGTCAGGAGAGCCGACATGATTCACCTCACGACCCAAACTTCCCGTGTTCCCGTTCTGCAGCCCACTCCTACCGCACATCGCCTCCAAGTCATTTGCATTGTGTAGTCGGTATCAGACGCGCCGCTGCAGTGTTTCGTCATCTGGTCACTGTTGACCGTCCCTGCGGACGTTCTGCTGTCCAAGTCATGACCGTTCGATATAGATCTATTCGTCGCACACTAAGTGCCCGACTGGGATAAGACGGGTTCGAAATGAGCCCACATAGGACATGAGCGGAGAATGAAAACGGTGGTCTAGTTGGCGAATGGGCGGTTTCGGCGTTTTTCTCGTGTTTTCCTGCACGCATTTAATCCGTCGCTCGCTCCGACTTTCTTCACACTCGTTCACTCGCCATGTTCGCTCGTCGTATCCTCGCCGCTGTTTCCCTGGTCGCCGCTTCTGCTCAAGCGCAGCTCACCATCAATGACCCCAGCCCGTCCCTCTGGTGGGGTAAGTCCCGGTTTCCCATCTCTACGGCACCATCTCACTTTGTTTTGTCAGTCGCCAACTCTGTCAACACACTTGCCTGGAGCTGCAATTCGTCTCCCTACTCTGCCTACACCGTCGTGTCCGTCTCTTTTTGCTTTGCTTCTTCCGTGTGAACGTCTGACTGTGGACTAGCCTGTCTAACTCGGACAAATCCATCTTGAATGCTCCTCTTGCCTTGATCCCCAACGTTCCCAACTTTGATTGCTCCTACACTGTCGACGCGCAGCTCTCGACCCAACCTGTCTCCACCACCTACACCCTCTCGCTCACCAACATCCAAAACATCTCTGACGTGGGTATCTTTGCTGTCTTTCCTCTCGCCCGTTTCTTTTTCAACTCGGGTTCGGATGCAACGTGCTCAACGGATGCGTATCATGCAGATCTACGCCTCGACCCAATTTGAAATCAGGGCGTTCGGTTCTGTTTATCCGGCAACCACGTCGTCTTCGTCCGGTACTGCAACCAGCTCTGCCGGCTCAGCGTCGTCGACGTCTCCGAGCAAGTCGAGCGCGGCTGCAGCCAACTACGTTCCCGTCGGCTTGAGTATGGCCGTCGCCCTCGCGCTCGGTCTCGTTGTCGCGTGACAAAGCGAAACCACAGGCGTAGGAGACCGTTTGGGGCACGAGGAGAGGTGGAAAACTATCCCAACACTTCGTCACAGATTCGAGTATGATTCTTGGCACTCTCTGGATTGCTTATTTCTATATACCCTATGCAGTAACGTGGACATAAGTGGGATCGTCCTCTTACTACTTTGTTTTGAACACTGGCATGCAGTTTGTTATCTCTGAACCCTTATTTTTCTTTCTTTGTGACTCTGACCGCGTTTTGTATCTGCTTCTTTTGACCTCGACTCGTTGCGTGTTGCGATATGAGCATCGTTCACCACTGTCTTCCTCGATGTCTAGCAGTCTCACCAGACCAACAGGAAAATGGCTCGAACTACTGTAATACCATGGAGAAGTTGATAGTATATCTAGGCTGCTTGTGTCCAGGCTATCCTGTAAGTTCAAGCATGACCCGGGACGAGCAACAAACATGACATCTCCTGCTCCACTATCGAAAACGCCCGACGTAGGCGTGCCCCTTCTGCCACATGTGATCGGTGCATGGGTATGAGTAGGTCTTGCGGGGTGCGGTGTTTCTCCATTCACGTCTGGTTTTTCGTTGCCCTGTTTATGTATCGTTGTCACGGACAGGTCGTGATCGGTTCGCAGGAGAATTTGATGCCGTGCCACCTCGTGGGCTGCCCATCACGCACCATCCTCTATTAGATCTTCCCGCGGGGGGGGGGACGATCAGCAACCCGTAAGCATGATGATGACGACCGGACTGAGTAGAATGGATACCACTGAGTAGACAAACGTCGCTCGGGATGCTTTTTTCTTGTGTCGCAAGAAAATGAAATTGGGGGATGGGGGGAGGTATCGACATGACTCCCCCTCTCTTTCTATCCTGAGTGAATCTATAAACGCGCTTTTTGAAAAACCCTGCTCGAGTGGGAGGGTGACCTCGAGGTACGTTTTTTTGAATGGGGGGAGGCGCTGGGTAAGAAAGAGGTCGGGTTGCCGAGTCGGGTGTTTGAGGGATTATCGACGACCCGGTGACCTTCAAGGTGTGGTCGCGCGCGGGGCGACGGGACAGCGAAAGGCGAACGTCGAGCGTTTGAACGTCGAGCGTTAACAGGCGCGCTGGGGTCGCGGGGGTCGCACCACGTTGTGGTGAGCCGTGAGACGCACACGCTGCACGAAGCGGCCCGAGACAGTCCACGCAGAGAGTGGAGCCTCACGCCGCACCGGTGGTCGTACTGGGGCGTTGAGATACTTGCCCATGATGGCCTGAAGACCGTGTTCTCCCAGATGGCGATCGGAGGAGTGCTCATGGTGATGAAGGTCTGAATTAGCGTGATGAGGCCATTCACAGGCGCGTTGGTTGCGCCCGATCCTATCCTCAATGCGCCCGAGATTAGTAGTTCTGGTATGACGTCCACTTGAGGGGAGCCGACAGGAACATGCCTACCTTGGGGGGGGGGGGGGTAGTAAGAAGGGGTCGCATTAGACTGCTGGGTCGTGGTTGCTAACCCCCCAACACAAGCGCGTTTTCGGAGATTCGCATCCAAGATGAGTGCGTACCGCCCTGTCCTGGTCGACATCCGATTGAAAGGTTCTGACTCACTCAACGTTACTAGTTTACAGTAACCCACGTCATTTTGGAAGCCAGGCTATCATACAGCGTGGGGGAAAGAGATCGTGACACGCCAGCCAGACAAACTAGAGAGCGCCAGTCCGCGAGTCCTACACGTATGGGCGTCGCATGTATGTATTTACAGCAGACAGGAAGAGTAGACACGAACAAAATGCTGGATGTTGATGTACAGAAAACATGCACGAAACCGGCGTAGGCCCTGAACAACAGAACACGCTCGGCCGAGAAAAGAACGACCAACACCGTCAAAGCGAATACACCCATTGCACTCACCACTGAGGCAATCAACGCATGGGGGGAGTGGTCGATGCAGGTAAGGCCAGGGGTCAGCACGTTCGATCATGATCGCTAGTTGTGATGACGTACCCCTCGCGGACACCGACACGTTTTCCATCGCGCGCTGCAGAGGTAGCAAAACTGGGTGCGGCACCGGCACGTCATTTGGTTGCAGCCCATGCGTCGCTCAATCATTTGGGAACACCCGGGGCAACGCGCCCATCCGGCGGCATGAGCCAGCTCAAAGACCTGGATGATGGTCGCATCGGGAACGCAGTCATGAAGTCCATTGACGCCCCAGTCACCACGACACTTGGCACACGTCTCTGTTTCGCATTCTGGTGCAGAGCAGGTGTACACCTTGCGGACGTCTTGCGAAAGCGGTCCCAGGAAACGGCTGCATGTCGGAGAGGAGCAGTAGACTCGTTGGGGGATACTCAACTCGACCTCTTTTTGCTGGAACGACGTGATGAATTCCTGGGAAAGGTGAGGCCTAACCTGATCGAGAGGAATGTTTTGCTTGCAGCAGCGAGGAGGGAAAAGCGTTTCGTCTCGTGTGGCAGAGTGAAAAAGATACATGAGACAGTCAATACCGTAGTGGTGACCGCAAGGAGTGGTGATTTCCGTGCCATGGATAGGATACTTGCAGACGACGCAGTCGTGACCAGTGGAGTCACTGGGAGTGATGGCTGTTAGCAAGACTTGTAAATCAACTGATGAAGCAATCACACTCACCCGTTACTGCTTGGCTGGGGTTCTGCAGCTGGTTGGTGTGCCAGACGCTGGTCAATGTCTGGGTTCCCTCCTGCAGCAATCCGGTGGGCTAATAGCCTGTCTCTGTTGACAATGACCAGAGCATGGGCTTGCTGCACCAGGTCATTCAAGGCGACATCATCGTCTGACAGCGGGTCACCAGCGCGCATGCTGTGGGTAATGCGTGTCTGGATTTGAGTCATTTCATCGAGACTAAGGTCGTTCAGTAATATGAGAAGGTCCTCTTCATAACTACACCCGCATCTTTCGCTTGGTGAAGGAGTAGCGACGTCCATGAGAGGGATTGGAATGAGTCGGAGACAGGCGTCATGAGGAGGGTGCAGCTGTATATACCTGTCTCAGCACGTGGTGGTCTACAGGAAACGGATGATTATAGCAGTGCTCGGATGGAGAAGTTCTCGCATCGTATCGCCTTGTTTCCTGCTCTCTCCGCAGTGTATCAGGGTCGAAAAACAACGAGGCGGTCACATGATGGCCGCTTCAGGAGGGCGTGTGGCAGTGTTAGCTTAGTCAGCGAATTTATGATTCCAAAGGCTAAGCGCTATTACTCTAACCCTTTCACTCACGTCGCGCTGTTCTGCTGGCTGTACTACGAATATGGGGTGGGCTCGATGCCGGACACCGTGCATTTCAGTATCGTCATACTGGCTTGTTTACGCGAGGACGAAATGCAGTGCGAACGGGTCCAGACTGCACTGGCCATTCTGCTGGGGACGGTGTGTGATAAACTGGTCTCCCCTTCCAGCAAAGATCGCAACCTGCTTACACTTGTCGTGGATTGTTCGTATTCTTGTTCGACAACCATGACGCCTCGATACCAAACTGGTGGTGCGTGCTGAGACCGCACGATTCAAAGGCAGTACTGCCGGCATACGTGGACACAGTTTCCGACGGGAAATTTCCATTCTCCATGCACTTCCTGTAGGAATTGAACACCGCAGCTAAACCTGGGCGTGGTTCATTTGCTGTGGTGCTGTGGGAGCGAACGTGCACTCGGGGTGGGTCCGTCGCTGCATACCTCAACAACTCATTTCCCATCTTTAACAATGGCCAGCTGCTTGAGCATTCTAAGAAAGCTACCACCACAATCAGAATCACTGACGGCTAGCACACTGATTGTGAGTCTCCGTGCCTTGCTTCCAGTTTATTGACCAACGTTTCCTGCAGCACGACCCACAAGGTGCTGCTAATTCTAGTATATCCCCCGGATTTGCGAGCCAGGAGGAAGCCATTGGGGCCAGCGGACAACTGCAACACGTTCCCGCTCTTCCAATATCCACGAACGAAAACGGAGAAACGGATGTCTTGAAGCATGATCACCAAACTCTCGCGGTTAGTGACCCTTCCCCGGATTGTGTGGGGCAGGAGCAAAGTGAGGAGGAACCCAATGGAGCCTGCAATCAACTACAGCCTGTGTCCTCTCCTTCGGGCCCTATGGGGAAGAGCGGTGAAATGGGCATCGACATGGGGCAGCACGCAGGACAAACTCCCGACATTTCGTATCCTTTCCCTGGATATGCAGGGCAGGAGCAAGGTGGGGGAGAAATCTCTGGGGTGGTTGAGCCACAGCATGCATCGTCGAGCCCTATGGGCGAGAGGGAGGAAATAATTATCACAGGTACGCAATTCTCTGGGCTGTTTTGGGACATTGTTGACGACAGGGCAGCCATCCGAGCGAGTGATGTTGCCCTCGGCCTTCGAGGACTCCCTGTCGGGTTTTACGTCGCGTTATATAATAATGGCCTCGAGTGGCGAACTGAAAATAAACCCTCGTCGGTGAACAGCAATGTCGTCGAGTGGAAGGGCCC
>JBBPKC010000118.1:41007-53260 GCA_038089055.1 Tylopilus aff. balloui | reverse complement strand
CTGCCATCCATCCTCACTGCTATTTCATTTCTTGTGTTCTCACAGGGTGTAAGTTGTGGTGTCTCTGGTCTTTCTGTTCTGCCATCCATCCTCACCGCTATTGCATACCTTGTGTTCTCATAGTTTGTAAGTTGCTGTGTCTCTGGTCTTTCTGTTCTATCATCCATCCTCACTGCTATTTTATTCATTGTGTTCTCACAGGGTGTAAGTTGCTGTGTCTCTGGTCTTTCTATTCTGCTATCCATTCTCACTGCTATTTCATTCCTTGTATTCTCACAGCATGTAAGTTGCTGTGTCTATTTTTTTTGTTCTGCCATCCATCCTCACTGCTATTTCATTCATTGTGTTCTCACAGTATGTAAGTTGCTGTGTCTCTGGTCTTTCCATTCTGCCATCCATCCTCACTGCTATTTTATTCCTTGTGTTCTCATAGCATGTAAGTTGCTATGTCTCTGGTCTTTCTGTTCTGCCATCTATTCTCACTACTATTTCATTCCTTGTGTCCTCACAGCATGTAAGTCACTGTGTCTCCAGTCTTTCTATTCTGCCATCCATTCTGACTGCTATTTCATTCCTTGTGTTCTCACAGGATGTAAGTTACTGTCTGGTCTTTCTGTTCTGCCATCCATCCTCACTCCTTTTTCATTCCTTGTGTTTTCACAGTGGGTAAGTTACTATGTCTCTGGTCTTTCTGTTCTGCCATCCATTCTCACTACTATTTCATTCCTTGTGTTCCCATAGCTTGTAAGTTGCTGTGTCTCTGGTCTTTCTGTTCTGCAATCCATCCTCACTGTTATTTTATTCCTTGTGTTCTCATAGTGGGTAAGTTGCTGTGTCTTTGGTCTTTTTGTTCTGCCATTCATCCTCACTGCTATTTTATTCCTTGTGTTCTCACAGGGTGTAAGTTGCTGTGTCTCTGGTCTTTCTGTTCTGCCATCCATCCTCACTGCTATTGCATTCCTTGTGTTCTCACAGCATGTAAGTAACTGTGTCTCTGGTCTTTTTGTTCTGCCATCCATTCTCACTACTATTGCATTCTTTGTGTTCTCACAGCATGTAAGTTACTGTGTCTCTGGTCTTTCCATTCTGCCATCCATCCTCACTGCTATTTCATTCCTTGTATTCTCAAAGCATGTAAGTTGCTGTATCTCTGGTCTTTCCATTCTGCCATCCATTCTCACTGCTATTTCATTCATTGTGTTCTCACAGGTTGTAAGTTGTTGTGTCTCTGGTCTTTCTGTTCTGCCATCCATCCTCACTGCTATTTTATTTCTTGTGTTCTCACAGCATGTAAGTTACTATGTCTCTGGTCTTTTTGTTCTGCCATCCATCCTCACTGCTATTCATTCCTTGTGTTCTCACAGCTTGTATGTTGCTGTGTCTCTGGTCTTTCTGTTCTACCATCCATGCTCACTGCTATTTCATTCCTTGTGTTCTCATAGGATGTAAGTTGCTATATCTCTGGTCTTTATGTTCTGCCATCCATACTCACTGCTATTTCATTCCTTGTGTTCTTATAGTGGGTAAGTTGCTGTGTCTCTAATCTTTCTATTCTGCCATCCATCCTCACTGCTATCTTATTTCTTGTGTTCTCATAGGATGTAAGTTGCTATGTCTCTGGTCTTTCCATTCTGCCATCCATCCTCACTGCTATTTCATTCCTTGTGTTCTCACAGTGTGTAAGTTAATATGTCTCTGGTCTCTCTGTTCTGCCTTGCTGACACATCTGGTCAATGTATTCAGTTGGTATGTTTGTTTCAGATAACTTTCTATATTTTTGCTTATATAACATGTCATTTTAATTTTAGCAGGTAGGCTATTAGTCTTGGTTTTGGATATACCTTGATACATCCTCTTTTTCCAGCTAGCAGTTTTTCAAAGGGACAGTATCCAGCAAGCACTGAAGTCACTAGTTAGTTTTTACTCTTTTTATTTCATTTATGTCATTTATATTATTGTAGTGTGCAGGTCCAAGAATCAATCAAGCTTGCATTCTCTCCTCTAGTATATATTTTTCTTTTCCTTGCCTACTATGACTTCTGATTTAATCATTATTCTAGCACTTCTGCTGATTTTTGTTCATTCATTCTATTCCTGGGATCAGAACAAGCATGGAGATCATCTTATTACTTCATTTGATCTGTTCAACAGCAGCTCACATTCTAAACTTATTCTGTTAGCTGTAGAGGAAGTGGTTCAGTTGTACAGAGAGGATTTAGACTTACTATGTGAGAAGATCATCCAGATTGTGCTGGGCCACCCATTGGGTATATTTACACTTAGCTTTTATAATATATATTCACTTATGTTCTCTAGATCATCCTGCCTTGTCTGCAGTGTACTCTCACACCAGTGAACAACAGTTTGCTTTGGAAAACCCCAGAATGTGCCCATTGGGTATGACAACACTTAACTTTTAGACATATATTCATTTGTATACTCTAGATCATTCTGCTTTGGCTAGACCACATTCTCAGACTAGTGAACAGCAGTCTACTTTTTCCCTAACAAATCCCACATCTACCAAGGATGTCATGGCCAAGAAAACTTTCAGGCAGAAACTTTCTGAATGGTTCAAGCATCACTAAGCACTTCCAATAGGGTTTCATAAGGGCATACATGTGTACCATTGCTAAATTATCCAGTCTATGCTTCTTTGAATATATCTTGGCTTGGTTCAACTGTGTTGGATGATTGCCCACTATCATTGCACATGTACATATGCCTACACTAATCATTTTTTTGAGTCCAGACTCTGACTGGCTACTAACCTTTTGAGACTCCCCCTAGCTTGCCTACCCTTCAGTCAGACAAATCTGCCACACTGACAGCTGCACTGATGGCTCCATTCTACTGCCAGCATTGTGTTTGACACATGTCAAGGGTTTGGCTTGGGTGTGCCCAGCACACATGAGTCCCTATTGACAGCTGAGTGGCTCCTATGTATGCAATGCTCATGTCACAGTGTTAGGCTGGATGTTGTGTTGGGACTATGACCTCTGGGTTGGGTGTGATCATGAGAACCTTGGAGCAAACAAGTAGATGAAGTTTCTTTCTTCATGCATCATGTTTGGACCACATGTGATTGAGTCTCCACCAACACTTTGATGCCCTCCTTTTTCACTCCAGCAAGTGACAGTCCATAATAGTGCATGTACATTCATCCTCCAGAGCAGTCTGAGCATCAAAAGCATCTACATGTACCAAGCAGTAGCTATGCATTCCTCAGTCACCTTCAAGAGCCCTCTGCCCTCTTCATTGTCACACTGCTATCCTATTTGCGGCGTCAACACAATCGAAACTTTGGAAATAAAGAAAGTACCTCGTAACCAAAGTAAGTCGCCTATGCGATGTTACAAAAGAGACCAACCTCAACGACGCCGGCGAGCATCTTTATCTTAGCCAAGAGCTGTTGCAAGAATGGCGAGTGCAACGTGTTGCGCGTCAGTCACAGTCGGACAGGTGAATGCAAAAGGGGGGCATCCAACACACCGCAGAGATTCTCGATTGAGCTTCTCGAAAGTGGCGCGTCAATGACAAAGTTGCCATTGTCGGTGACGACGGGTCCCGCCTTAGCTTTCGCCATGCGAAGCGACGCGTTAGGTGGGCCGAGGTCTTCATGCAGGAGCCAAAGGACCCTGACATACGCAAAAGGGACGACCTCGACCGGCATGCCTTGAACGAACCAGACAGATGCCAGGTAGCACCGCTGGAGGAGAACAGACGTCTGAGGAGAGCGAACCGAACGCACGTTCTTACCGAGATACTCGCTGTTCTTCCTGTAGTCAGCTACGACGATGAACCTTCCAACGTAACGATGAGCCGGACAACGACGACAGACGTGAACGAACCAGACACACGTTTTGGCAGCCTCAGCGAGCACTTTCTCTCGCAAATGACATCCGCCTCCGCCCTTGATACAGTTGAGCTGAGGGTTGACCCTACACAGGGGACGCCTGGTGCGTAAGCCTGCAGTGATTGGGCAATGGAGGCGACGGACTCGTCAGCACCATCTATGGTGACGTCGATCGTTGGGTATTGGTCGACGTCGCCGAGGTTCAGATGATGAGCTCCTTTGATCGAAACCCAGTGGGGATGAATATGCGGTCCTTGTTCAGTTCGGTGCCCTGTTGTACGATGCGCTCGATGACGTATGGCACGGTTGAACCTGGACACAGCGAACGCGTGGGTACGCGGAGATATCGCAGAGGGAGTACGTTACCTGAACTGATTCCGATGATCTGGGGAAGGGATGAATATTTCTTGGGTAGTCGTAGCAAGGATCGTGTCGCGGTACCTTGCGGTGGAGTAGTCCACCACAGTGTGGGCTGCAAGCCGTTTAGGTTGCTCGATCGCCGATAGTTGGGACATGACGGCTGGGAGCGCGTCACGTTTCTGAATGTAGAGCTCTGGAAGTGAAGAGCGTACTAGAATGTATCAATTCCGGGAAGATGGCAATAGACGTTGGTGTCCTTCGTGGTGCAAGATGCCGGGTAGTGTCGTACGAGGTAAAAGAGCCTGATTAGCAGTGATTCTTTGGCGGGAGACGACTCACGGAACCTGGCCGAAGTGTCGCAGGGGCGCCTTGTTGGCTGCGAAAAGACGATGGGAGATGGCAGGAATAGAGGAGAGTCGGTGTTGAGCAAATCCCCACACTAGGGCTGCCATCTCGCCCGTCAAGCCGTCCAGCGAGCACCGCTTCACTGACCCGAGCTCGTTTGGGGAATGGTGCTGTGACACCCGTTCGCATCGACGACAACAACGCTAGCTATCACCTTCATACTCTGAAACACCAAGGAGCAAAAGACAGCGAAACAAAAACATCCAGTACGAGGCATGAGAGCTGTCAAAGGTGCGCGCACCCCCAAATCTCACTCGGATGCAAAGTAACACTACTGGACAGGCGTTCTTCTCACATGGTGAGTACCATCCAAGACACGATGAATACACTCTTGATTGTCCCCCACGGCGTCAAGTGACTCGGCGGTGAAACAAATCCTTCTCTCGATGAATGAAAAGGAGCCCTTCATAATAGAGGATCTGGACGAGTATCACTTGATCATCAAGGCAGACGAGGAGTACAGGGTACGAAAGGAATTAGAGGCCGAAGTACGCACTCGCCCCTCCTTCGAGGGTACCCCGTTGTGAGAGCAATTCATCCCATTTAGCTGGAAAAGAATACGTACAGTCTGGAAGCTGGTCAATGAAGAGAGATCCAGGTTCAACAGATGCCCTCCGGTGTTCGTATGTTGTCCTGATGAATGTTCAGTCCTTCAAAAGCAATTTGCGAGAGGGACGATATCACTAGTAAAACATCAAACGGCTCTAAAGCAGCCGATCAACGGAGCACAGCCAGGGCGTCGTTCCTCCATTAGTACTTATGGAGGACGGTCAGATAAAGCGGTCAGGTTTCAAAATGACAAAACTTTTTCAAAGTCTTGATATCTTCTCCTTCTCCCCCTTCTCCTCTCTTACGCCAGCGCACCTCGCTCATCGGAACGACAATGGGCAATCCTGTCACAGACTCGACGAGTACGATGTCATATGTCGACTGCTCACTCCACTCTGCTCACTCCATCTAGTTGCCAGCGCCATTCTCGATAGTTTGGTGCTACTCGTGTTCATATTCGGAATGTGGATACGCATCAAGACGCAGCGAGTGGGGTGGGAAGACATCTGTGCGATGGTGGAGTTCGCCTGCGGGACGCTCCCCGTTGTCAACGATTGGGTCTTCCTTGACAGCTCCGTCTAGCCATATCGACGTGAATGCATTGAGATGTCAGTAAGCACCAACGATTAAGCAGAGGGACTTACGGACGAAGCCCGCAGATGCACCAGTATAAACGGGTCGGCGGCCATAGAGCTCGCTCAATGGGGCACCGATCAGAGGTCCGAAAATCAACCCCTAGAAAAATATTGTCAAGTAGGGAAAGCCTCGACAACTCAAATACTTGCGAAGTCAAACAGGCCCACACCCAGCGTGACGATAAGGTTGATGTATGGACATTTTCTTGGATCTGATGCTGGATGCCTGACTATGACCAAGTCAGGCGCAATCATGACCACAGGTCAAGTCTTCTGCTCACATAGAAGGTGAGAGTCACATCACTGAAGGGCGGATAATGAGGAACTCAGTACGACCGAAAGATAGTGGAGCTACATAGGCACAATCAAGTTCCGTATCACCAGGGCGATCGTCCATCATCGCCACTTGCTCCATTGCCGGGGATCGTGCTCAAAGGTCAATATGCACGATTTAACCTGGGATATGTATGTGTGCAGGAGCATTAAAGGATGAATTGTCACATCACTGATTGAGGTTTTTACATGGGTGGAAGCACGAGCCTTTGTGAATTGGGACCTCTTTGGGTATGGAGGGCGTGGCCGACTCCCGAGCGAATGGCAGTTGAGTATCGGGCCTGAATTTTTTCTTGGTGAGATGGAGCTAGAACAGGCTAAATATGGCGAGAAGGACCTCGACTTCACAAACTACGTTCTCTTTTTCATTCGACCGCCTGTGAAGCTTTGAAGGGACGTAATCAGCTACACTGCCGTCTGACGAGCTGGGGTGCGCAGGATCCGCAACGGCGCAACCTGTAGAGTAGAAGGTCTGAGAGAATCTAAAACTTCTGCTGAAGATGGAAAGAAACGAACAAACGTTTCATGCGATGACTTGTTGCGCCACCATCCGTCTGACAACGTCACTGGCTTGTAATGGACTCGCTCAGGTCCGCCGACTGCCTGTCTCCTGTCCCGCCTTGTTGAATCGAGCTTGATTGCTAGTCTACCATCTCCAAAATGCTATTTCGAGTCCGATTACTCGTCTCACCACCCGTCTTCCCGCTGCCAACCCATCATTTTGAGCTCGGTCGCGCGTCCCCCTCCTCCAAGGCCTCATTCTGAGCCAGAAAGTTCGTCTTCTACGTCCACCAGTTGACGATGTGATCCGACCGCCCACCTCCCACCCCCAAGGCTCCACCATACTGTTCCGGGCCCGATTGCTCGCCCCCCACCCCACCATGTCGATTTGGACTCGGCTCTTGTCCCCACCTTCAATTCGCCATTCATCTCCTGCCCCACTATGTCGATTCGAGCTCAACCACTCATTCGTCCCCTACTCCATTGTGCCATTTCGAGCCCAACCGCTCGTCCCCCTGCTGCCATCACGTTATTTCGATGTAACGGTGCCGGATGGAACCCGAAATCCGGCATATTTCAAGGGAAATCAGGGCAGCAGACATACATGGTATGCGTCCAGATCCTTGACTGGGCTTCCTTCAGAGAAGTTCAGAGGAACGAATTCAACCTGGTTGTTCTACACCGCCTCCGGCGCTTTCTTCGCCCAGACCTACGTATCACGCGACAGAATTAGTTATCAGTAGGCATCAGACGGGCATGAAGACAAAGGTATTGCAGTACAACCAAGCTGATACAGAGAAACGCAACCTTACACCCTTGGCCTGGTCCAAGACCTCGGGCAAGTCTTCATTGGTGACTTTCAGGTGCGGATACATTTTCGCAGGAGGTATAGATAGATACTCGTGCCAATACTGGCACCGACATCACAAACAGTCTTTACTTCATTCCATGGATAGTCTAAGAGTTGTGCTGTCGACAGAAAGTAGGAAAGCCATCCACTTACAGTGCAAAACGGAGAGCGCGCCAGGTATATCGCCGAGCCTGATCATAGCCCGATGAAAGCTCTACATGAGAAAATGAGATTCTGATCCACAAAGCAGCACTCGGATGTCTATACTTTGCATGCCTCATCCTGAAAATATCATCATGTCAGCAAACAGACATCCCATCAAAAGTGCTAGACAGTTGTCCCAAGGCAATGACGTACGCCCCCCATTACCCAGTCAAAGTAAATGCCCTTGTAACCCTTCTGTTTGAGAGCGTAGACAGCCGATGCTTTGTCGCATGTTGTCATCACTTCACCCAACGCAACTGCACCTTTTTTTTAAAAAAATCTATTATGGTACCGTTTGGAGCTATGCTCTATGTAGGACAAAACGCTCGAGCCTTTGGCTATGATTATACTGTGTAGTGCCGTCGTCAAAAGTACGTGTGGAGGTTCTGGTATGCGATCTCCCGGAGGAGTATATCCCATACAGTGAAAATGGAATGCGAGAGTGCTGGTGAAAAACAACTGCACCTTGGAAAGGGACATCCGACACCAAGCACGAGAGAACGCCCGGATTGGAGCCAGAGCGTGTAATCAGTGAGATGCGGTTGTTGGCGAAGATATTTGGCGCGACTGAACTTGTACGTTAGCCACTGTAAGGCAGCGAGAGGGATCCTTGCCTTCAGTGAAGCACCCCATGGTCGCAAGGAGACGAAGTACCCGAGCAAGCCTTCCTCCCTCGAAACCGATAAGCTTGGAAATCTCGTCGGCGTGGAGACCTTCAGAATGCTTCTCTGGCGTGTCTGCGACCTTGACACGAGCAACAACGCCCACACACGCCCAATCAAATGATAGTGCATACTGTGATGACGCGGACGTCGTCCAGTCGTCATCTCCACCGCAGCCGGCGCCCTGATGGGCGACTCACATTATGAACGGTGTGTCGTGGTGGCGCCAACGAAGCGCAGAGCTGCTGGCAAGCGTCCTCGGGTAGTCTGATGGCCTTCTTGATTGCTACGGTATCGGTTGCAAAATCGAGGGGGTGGAATGTCTTTGAGTGGATGGTAGGGACCTCGTTACCACCCTTCTTGTATTCTGCAATGGCATGACGGGCCGCTGTGTTGATGACCTTGAGGAGAGCTTCAAGCTGGGCTTCCTGAGCTGGGATTAATCAAGGGAAAAGCAAGTGGAGTGGATGGGACTTGGACCACATGTCGTGATCGTTCTACATGTGCAGAGAGTCCAGTGTAACGCCCCTCGGATGTTACCGGAGCAGTAGGATGCCAGACGCACTCAGACGTTATCTGCCCGACAGGCAGTATATATACCAGACACCCGCCTGTATCTCACATTCTCTTCTTCTCTCTCTGAACGACGTACGTTTAGCACGTTCTGCTCCGAGTGTACCACCGCCGGTGGTTCCATCCAGCTTGCCATTGTCTGTGCATTTGCCGTGTGCGGATGTCCCGTTAATGACGTGTTCGTTGTCATTCACGTATCTGCCGTCCGCACCGCAATCAGCCCCACCCGATACCACAGACTCCGTTGATCGGGTGAACCGGACATGGAGCTTCCCCTGTCTGAATAGATTGAATTGTATCAGAGAGCAGCGATGTCAAAGTATGGGGACGACGGAAGCGAGCACGATGCGTACTACCTCACAGTCAGGCAAAGAAGAGAACTAGACAAGTATGCACTGGCAGCAGCGCCCGTACAGCCTCGTAGAAGCTTTATACCGTCACCCTTTCAGTCCCGGCGATGCCCATGCCCGCCTCCATCGCGCAGCAGCAGCACATGCATGCCACTGGTCCGTTTCTAAGGGGTCAGAAATATCTGCCTGTCCTCTATACCTCGTCCTACACCCTATTCCTCTCCGCCCCTATCCATGCTGGAGAGCGCAATGAATCTAATTCCCCGATCCAAGGGAAGCGTTTCAACGCAACCAGTGAAGGGGAAACTGCTGGCGAGAGTGAGCTCCCTTCCGTGGGCATTGAACTGGACAATGTTTGTCAGCGTCTCGGGACCTCCCTACGTTCACGCACAGACGAAGATAATTTCTTTCGTTTCCGTGGTGGTCGAGGAGCTCGGCAACAACAAATGGGTTTGCCTTGTATCTCCAATCGGATACGATCGTTCGAGTCCGCGTTCGCTCTCCATGACGAACACCTTACGACCCTGCGGATCACCCAGTGCAACTTGTAAAACCGAAGTTGCGCACCTCTTTGCATACCATACGACGGTCGGCAACGAGGACGGGGTGATCCATGTTGCGTCTGTGATGTGGTTCGTTAGGTTCTACTCGGTGATTAGGATGGTGTGGGCGCTGGACGTCGACAATGGTGGGGCAGTGAGGATCACGTCGACGTTTTATAAGCGCTTGGAACATACTCGGGTACCGCTCGCATTGAATAGAACGATGAAATCTGTACAAATACCGTTTCGATGCCTAGTGCGCCGCTCTGTATTCTTGTTCGCCATTAGTTCGTACCCACAGTACAGTTGAATATGTTGTTCATTGTTTCACAAGTCGTGCGAGGTACGATAGGTCTATCGGTGCGCATGTTTAGAGTCCCACATATGGGTCACGCCTGAGCGCTATGATGACGAATCATCCCAAGACCTTGATGGCATGGAGAGCCACCGAAGGACAAGGTTAAGAGTGATACTCTTGGTGGCCTCACTCAGTGGAGTCTAGTAGAAGACAAATCCCTGCGCCAGGTTGTGTTTCCCAGCCAAGTTCCCGATTACTGTCTTCGAGCGATATTGCCTGGTTCATAAGACGTATCGACGGACGGCTACATCAATGTATCACATGAACGTCGCGTGGACCATCGTATAGAGCATACCTCGGCGCGGGCGCAACGCAGAGCGTCCAGGCGGTATCTGCCCTTCGTGGAGTCATGCATCAGTGTGTCCTGATGGAAAACACATCGATAAGTGAATGTGTACGGCTTTCGAAAAACAGTGCCACACGCACAGTGGATTTTATGTGAGGTTCAGCGGGGAGCCACAAAGCAGTTTGGTAGGAACTTGAGTCCAAGTTGGGTCAAGTTGTCAGATGCGGCCGGTGATGCACAGCCACATTGCTGAGGTGGTCACCACGTTCTTCCACACACCACTCCCAGTCCTCCCTTGCAGCTTCACCTTGGGTTCCTGGTGCTTTTCCGTGCACCTAGATGCTTCTCTCTGCGAGGCCTATCCACCGCCCGCAGCTCGCCCCGCGTCCAGGTCCTCCATCCGCCAGGGGCTGGAAAGTGTTCTACGCTTTCCCCCACACCCATGACAACTCATCTGCCGCTAGCCATAGCCGCTGCTTCGTCTCGTCGTGTACCCTAGACGCAAGAATGTCGTTCCCCTTTCACTCTTCCCACACTCCGCAGTGTCAGAGACCATGCCTATTCGAGGCTGCGATTGGCCCGGGGTGATGATTGTGATTGCACCAAAACCAAATAATTCGACAGTGACTGATGGAAAACAGAGTCTTTCATTCCTTTGCATCCCCGTGCTCATATAACACTCTTTTTCTCACCCACTTGTTGCAGGCAGCGTATGATTCTCACGCCCACTCCGCTCGCCATCGTCCGACGCTGTGTCACTCGACTCCTGTCAGTGCCGAGCTCCGCTGCTGCGGTGCTTATTCTGCCCAACACAGCGAAAAAGTGAACAAGGTATATCTCAACTGCGCACCCAGATGTACGTAGAGAATCCGCTTGTCGAATGGAATCTTGACGTATCTCATCGTCCTGATCAGTGCCAACGCAGCACGGGCATGGTCCAAACGTCCCGAATCGTCCACCATATGTTGACGTGGATCTCGTTCGCCTTCGCGTCGTCCACCGCCCACGTCGTCCCAACCACCGATCGAAACCCGATAAACTGCATTGCCGACGCGAGGTGGATCGCCTCATCTGAACTGTCCTTGTCGCCGACAGTCGTATGACACGCAGAGAGGTACGCAATTTCGGGATTCTTCAGTTCGCACCCAATGATGTGTTGAATTGTAAAGCGACCGTCGTGCAGGGCGACCGCAGACTCGAACGGGCGCGTCGGGTTCGGGATACCATGGCATGCGACATGAACCCATTCATTCCCCGCAAACTCGACGACCTATCAATGCATAATTCCCCAAAATCTATCCGAGTAAACGTGGCGAGGTCTTCGACCCGCCGACCAACGGTGTCCAACTCCACATCCACGGTAACGAGTTCGCTCTCTCCTTCCGCTTGGGCCTGAACGATGGCGACGAAATGCATCATCGCAATGTCAGAAACGAATCGATCGTGGCGTCTAGAACAAATGAGCGCACTCGCAGAGTTGGTGTGTAGGACGAGATGTACAGATCAGCCAGATTCCGCCGACCTCTCCTATATGGACCTGCGGCATGCAATAGGAGGAGAGAAAACTCAGAGGTGGGACACCACCAAATACATGACTGAGATGGGACGGTTGTCTGGAGGACATCAACCATCGGGTAAACAATTCGATCCTAGACCTCCCGTAAGAAGCACACCAGCTGTCGCATCATGTCCTCCTTTTTTGCGCGCACATTCGATGTATGTCGCTAGGCGGACATATCTAGAACGATCCCTCGTGTGTGACCTGCAATGGAATTTGAATTGGATTGTA
>JBBPKC010000118.1:26598-40911 GCA_038089055.1 Tylopilus aff. balloui | reverse complement strand
CGAGAGAACTGGTCTACAAGTGTCTTTCCTGCAGGCCCAGATTGAACGACGTCCTGAAGCGGGGGGTGAAGGCGGGTGAGCTGACTCCAAAATACACTTCGACCCTGTTCGAGAAGCTCGACCGCACGGGCAGAAGTACGGTTACGAAGACAAGCAGAGAATGCATCTATCGCAGGGACGAGGCGAGGCGCTTGAGAATGATGTGATGTTGAGGCAATGATGGCAGAGTGGCAGAATGCTGAACAAGGAGTTGAAGGGCGGTTTCGTATGCGAGGAGTAGTGAAGGATGTTGGAAATGTTCAGCTACGCGGGCCCATGTCCTAGCTGCAAAAATATCAGCGGACGAGACGAACTAGTCCACGAGGGAGAATTGGGTGTAGAGACTGAAGGGCTCTTCCGTATCCTGTAACCGTCCCGACCGACTGAATCGCTTGGGGAGGAAACTAGAGAGGTTGTATAAGGACATTGATCGATTTGGATATCCTTTCGGCACATGATCAAGTGCCTCTCTGCCTAGGGCAATCGCCTCCTCGAGGACCTGAATGTCCCCGAGTTGGTCGTACAGAGTGGAGAGATCGAGGGCAAGGTTGTTCAAGGAAGCAGAGCGATCAGGGTGTCCTTTCTGCCGAAGGCTCAGTGCTTCTCGAGCGAGGGCAATCTCCTCCTCGGGTCCCGAATGACCCTAAGTTGCCCGAGTTGCTTGTACCGAGTGGAGAGATGAAGAGCAAGGTTGCTCAAGGACATGGGGCGATCAAGGTGTCCTTTCGGCCGAAGGCTCAGTGCCTCTCGGCCAAGGACGATCGCTTCCACTAGGTCCTCGATGACTCCAAGTTGTTTGCACCGAAAGGGTAGACGAATTGCAAGGTTGTTCAAGGACCTGGAACGCTCAGGGCGTCCTTTCGGTAAATAGTTCAATGCTTCTCGGCCGAGGATAACCGCCTCCTCGAGGCCCCCAATGACTCCGCGCCGGTTCTACCAAGTGGAGAGATAAAGCGTAAGGTTGTTCAAGGAGGAGGAACGATCAGGGTGACCCTTCGGCCGAAGGCTCAGTGCCCCTCCGCCAAGGGCGATCGCCTCGTCGAGACCTTGAGTGGCCTGGAGTCTGTTGAACCGAGTGGAGAGATGAAGAATAAGGATGCTCAAGGACACGGAACTATCAGGGCGTCTTTTTTGTAGAACGTTCAGTGCCTCTCTGCGAAGGAAAATCGCCTCTTCAAGGTCCTCGATGGTCCCAAGTCAGTTGTATCGAGTGGACAGATGAAGACCAAGGTTGTTCAGCGGAGTGGAGCGATCGGTGTGTCCCTTTGGCCGAAGGCTCAGTGTTTCTCGGGCAAGGATAATCGCCTCCTCGAGGTCCTGGATGTCCCTGAGTCAGCTGTACCGAGTGTAGAGTCGAATTGCAAGGCCATTCAAGGACTGGGAGCGATCAGGGTGTCCTTTCGGGCGAAGGATCAGTGCTTCCCAGGCGAGGACAATCGCCCCCTTGAGGTTCTCAATGACCCCGAGTCGGCTGTACCGAGCGGAGAGACGAATTGCAAGGTTACTCAAGGACCGCGAGCGATCAGGGTGTCCTTGTGGCCGAAGGCTCGATGCTTATCGGTCGAGGACTACTGCCTGCTCAAGGTCCTGGATGTCCCCGAATCGCCTGTACCGACTGGAGAGATCAACTGCAAGGTTGTTCAAGGGCGAGGAGCGATCAGGGTGTCCTTTCGGCCAAAGACTCAGTGCTTCTCGGTCGAGGGCAATCGCCTCCTCGAGGTCTCTTGTCGCTCCAGGTTGTTCATAAAGGCTGTGGAGATGAGCTCCAAGCATCATCGATGCGACAGCTCGTTCGCCGCATCCAGGTGGACAAAGCTCTAGTGCTTCGCGATCAAGGACGATCGCCTCATCCGAGTCGATGTAGCTCGCTCCGTCTCCCTTCCCAAATTTCGCAAGCAGCGCTGTTGATCGCAAGTGCAGCTTGCTGACTGTTTGACATATGACTTCAACGCGTTTCATCAAGAGAGGAACACAAAACTACCATCTCGTCGAACGGGCTGCGACACGATAGTTTGGGAACACATTCAGATGCTGTGTACAATCGGCAGGACCACTGGCAGCAGTGACTGAAAAGGTAACTCGGATACACAGCTTCTACGACGCCTTGCTACGGGAGCTCCTGTGTAGCCTGACCCTCTTCTTGCTTGACCGAGGCAGTGTACTTCGAGTTTCGCTCGCCTCCGTCGTCCCCATCATCAAAACTTTGACACCACCGTTGCTCCTGTTCTCTGACACAAACGAAACAACTTAACCGTTTCAGACTGGCTGAAGTTCGATGTCCAGTTCAATCGACAGAGTTCTATTAGCGGGGCTGATCGCTGTGCGGACGGCAGAAAGTACGTGAATGACAATGATGGGCACGTCATAAAGTAACAAGACATCCGTGCACGGCAACTACTATGCCGCACTGCGAATGGCGAGTCGGACTCTTTGCACATATAACGTGGGTAACCTTGGAGGAGGGTACGTTGCTCTTCGTGAAAAGACTTTATTAACAATGACTCTTTGAAGGCACATGAGAAGTAAGGGACAGAGCCCTGGCACGAAGCAGTTCGCAGCCGATATGCAGCTCCCACTTTTAAGATATCTCGCTTCAATCGTAATACAGTAAACGCGGGTGTGACACCACTGGCAAACACGGTGGTTGCAAGCTGGAGTAATGGTATGCGGTGTGAGCACGCGTTCATTCTGATACGCGATCCGATTATACTAGCTTATGGTGGAATCCAGTCCCGTTCGATTGGGTCCAGCCACCTGTGATAGATTTCTTTTCCGTCGGGAGGTTCTGGACTGCATTGGAACTCCAGTGGTGGCAACCAACCAAGAACATGACAACTGCAGGCCGTCGGATGACAATTCTAGACCACAGATATTCGGTTTCGGAGCATGTTCGTACTCTATATATCCCGTCACGCCATCGAGAATGGGCCAGGCCAATGAGCGAGGTGGCCGTCAGTGCGGAGGAGAATTTACCAATGGGCGCTTAGCCCTGCCTTATCTTGACTGCGCCCGCCGGCGGATCTGGGGAGGATGAATTAATCGGTTACCATACGACCCGGAGCCTGCCCCAAAAACGTGCGCAAAGGGCATTGTCACCACGCGTCTGTCAATCCACAGAACGCTTGGTCAACGTCTCATGATAGTATTCATCAGTGGGGCATGTGATGCCAGCGGGGCAACAGGATGCGCCCACTAGGCAAGCCAGGAGTTTCTGACGTCACGGGTCTTTCTAGAGCACCTCGCTGCATACCACGTGCATCAAGTGCTCACCGTGATAGATTGGACTGTAGGGGGTGAGGGGAAGTCTGAGGATTCTGGCCTGGAACGTACGTACAGGCTGGAAAGATAAGCGGCACATGTCCACAGGGACCCCAAAAATACGTGGGCGGCTCGGGAATGCCCTCTGCCGCACTGGCGCAAAACAGTTGCAACGTTCTAGCCAATATTCAATGGCCCTGTTACGCAACTTATAGTAGCACATCATAATTTATCGGAACTTGGCGTGGAAGCTGCGAAGAAGCACAAGAACGGGTACAAGGATAGGCTTGATCGGAGGGATACGCTGTGCAGTGATTCGTACAGCTTCGGCCAACCAGGGATACTTCCCGAAGATCCGAGGTCGCGGCGTCATCACATACATATGATGATGCGACCGTGAACATTTGTCAGTTATCGCTATCCTCTCCTGCGTAATCGAGCTGCGCTTACTCAAAGGGTCGTCGTGGGCTTATCAAATCCCGGACGGCCATCCATAATCAGATTGGAGGATGCGTAGTGGGTTGGACTTGCTGTGTGGCATTCATACACGGTGGAACAAAAACCGTCACTGGTGTGGCACCATCCTAATACACGAGTTGAGTCGTCCCGCCATGACACATACACCTAGTCCCAAGCACTTGTCTCACCGAGCTTTATTAATCGACCTCGACTGTCTTCAAGCCCACGAGCCGGCGCTGACGCTATCATGAAGATATCCCGATCACTGGCAGCTGCATCCGTTCTCGCCATTGCGAGGCTTACGGCGACGTCGGCCGCACCGACATCCGGACTTTGGTCCGGCTACCCCGAAATACCGATGCCAACAGAATCGCATCGGTCCAGGGACAAGACATGTCTGGACACCTGGAGTGCATGGCCATCGGAGAGCGCAGGAATGAGTGCTAGATTGTATGTGGTGTGTAGCATCTGGGCAGGTTTGAAGAGACACTAACGTGCCTGCACGCGCCGTTTCCGTGGGGTGTTACAGGGTACAAAACGTCTATACTGGAAAGGTAGCGTTGCCGACGGTGACCGGCGCTATTGAAACGTCAGACGTGAGCCAGACCGGGATAGAAACAGACGTTCCTGATGTGAACGGAACGAAATGGGTTTTGATTCCGAACACCCAGAGTAAGTTTGGATCTCGGATTGAAATGTTGGTGGCATTTGGATTGATGAATGATTGTGTACAGTGAATTCGGCGGGAAACGCGGCGGTAGGAGTCCAGACGCAGAACGGGAGCGGGGGTGTGGTGGTTAATATCACCGCGTGGATGCCAGGAATGGAGGACGGCTTGGAGCCAGGTGTGATAGTGCTACTGGTGTTGACGGCGGTTATGCTGGGATGCAGCTGCACGTCCCTCTGGTGTTTCAGAGTGAGTTGATCGATGCCAGAAACGAGAAGCCTGCTGACAAGAGCGTGTCACAGAGGATGAGGGCACTGCTCGAGGATGCAATGGAACAAAAGCATAAGGGGCAAGCGCTAGCAGAGGTGTGTTCGTCACCTTGGGCGGCGGTGCCAGGGGAGGTGCGAGCGATGCCACTGGTACCACATTCGCCAGTATCGGACGCTGTTTGGAGCGTTGGCCACCCCAGCCCGTTGCGCACGACGTACTCGGCCACCTCACCACATGTACCAGTACTGTAGATTCTCGCACCAAGAATTCGGCTATCATGATGGCGCTGCGAGATGTGTTCTAGTCAGCGAAATGAATCGAGCAGTGGCGGTGGAAGAGGGTCTGAGTAAAGGACCGCGCAGCCGACTCGGACGAGACCAGGACATTGGAAAGAAATAAAGAGTAAAGGCAACCTGACTCTCCTCCTTTCCTTCTCCACCACCACCACCGTCTGCGAGATGTCATCCCCCAGCTACCATCCGCCGCCCCATCTGCACCGTGTCAACCTCCACTCGCATGGAAAGCGCCCGTTCGAGGAATGTGGCGGATACGATTCAGATCCTGACACCTCCATGCCCATCCACCCAACCACAAGTGGCACCTCGTCCTCCAACAACGACCCGTTCTCAACTGGTCCCAGTCTCCACAACCCCGAAGCAAGAAACAAGAGAGCCCGGAGCACGAGTTCAACCAGCACCGACGACTCAACCACAAACCCGTCCTCGAGTGGCTACAACACCGCACAGTCCAGCTCACAGAGCGATATCTTCTCCGATGGTCCGTCCGCATCGCCCATGAACCCAATAGACTGTCCAATCCACCCGGTGGTCTCCCCGTCTCCCTTTGTCACCACACAAGATGTCCACATGTCCGATTTGCCCCTTCCTGTTCCACCAACCCAACCTCAACGGACCCACATTCCCACCCCTTCAACCCCAGAGGATACCCTCCGCACTTCTTTACAACGCTTCGCAGAGTTTGACCGCCACATCGCGGCTCTCCGCACTTCTCTAGCAGCCACACGCTCCCCTGCACTGCCAACGATGGGCCCTTCTGTTGACGGAGGTTCAGCCCTTTCAATCGATCATTGGCATTCCAATCCACAGAACTTTCCTTCGAACGCCGGCTCGAACCTGCCTCCCACCAGTACGGACCCTGCCTCGTCTACTGTGGCTGTTGCACCTAGCCAAACCCTCGATTCATTATCTGCCTTTGCATGTTCCGACGGTCAGTACGCCACACACCTAGACCAGCTGGTATCAATTAACGCCTCTCCCTTGTTCCATCCCATTCAGACAGTGCTAATATTACTGCGCCAACCTCAACTGTATCCGGCAGTAACCCTTCTGCATCGTTCCCCCCCACTTATAGTAATACTCCTCGACATCAAAACCACTCTTCTTATCACACCTCTGCCGACGTTTCTTCGTCGCTCGTCACGCACGAGCGCGCGGGGGATGTCGCCTCTTCCCAGTCAACGCTTGCTTTCATGCGACCCTCGTCCAATGAAAACACTACACGAGTGGGCCCCAGATCATCAATCTCTGTCGACCCATCTGCACCGCCCTCCGGTTCCCACATGAGACACGTACGCAGGAGTTTGTCTCCGCTGGTCCTCCCTCTCGATTCGTCGTCGTCGTCCCCACCATCCGTCGTTGCCGATGATATTTTATCCAGGTATCGTCTACTATACTGCGATGGCGAGCTAGCCAGTGGTCGATCGCATAGATGGACTACCAGTAGTCCGGTTTCGAGCCAGGATCGAGGGGTCTCTTCCCGTCAGGAAGATCATCTGGGCGAGCAACTGCGTACAGTGTTCGGTTTTTGACACTTTGATATATCCTCACCTTTCAGCAGGGTCGTCTCAAAATCGCTTCGGTGACCGTGTTAGGGTCATCAGGGAGCACTTTGTGGAGCGGGAATCTGTTCCCTCCATATTCGATGTCTTCAACATCGCTGAATCCTCTCAGGAGCGAAATAGGCCAGTGTCTGTCCGAGAACCAGCTGCGCCCCGATATACCTCCATCGCAGGTGCGTACATTGCAATGGAGCTTGCGGGTATAAACTGAGTAATATGTGTCACAAATAGAATCCGTACCCCCACGTGTTCATGGAACCCCCAACGGGAGGTCAAGGGACCCTGCACCCATCACAGTCAACACCAGCCAAGGTCCTTCCCAAGATATTCATACCCGCTTCCAATCCTCGTGGACATCCATCCCATCATCCAACTCCCTCATGTCCGAAAGTGCATCCGAGCGACGACACGCCCTCGCCTTGGAGCGATTTCGTGCCCGCCTGCGTCGATCAAGTTTTGATGCGGACGATGAGTTGGACAGTCGGTGGTCGGGTAGCTCGCGGGGCGAGCGTGAGCGCGAGAGCGGTGATCTGGGAGTTACATCGCCCGTACCGCCGAGTCCGAGTGTGGAGAGTGCACCAGGGACTGGTACGAGCTCGCATTTCCCCCTGCTTGGCAGTGCCACACGTGCCCCGTTCTCGATGACGAATAGAACAGAGCCTGCGACTTCAATGCCGCTTCAACGTTCCTTCTCGGAACTGTTTGCAGAGACACAGAGGGTTGTGAGGGAAGAAGGTGCAGACGCCTGGCTGCTTGACTGGGATTCATCAAGGGTGGCAGAAAGAGAAAGACGACAGGAACGAGAGCGAGAACGGGAAAGGCAGCTAGATCGAGAACGACAGCGGGAAAGGGTGTGGGAATGGGAGAGGGAGCGAGAGCGGCAGAGAGAGCGTTCGGGTCAGGATGTCCGAGGTAGGAGTCTCGCTTCTGGGTCAAGTCTGGCTTCTACGAACTCTGTGAGAGATGAAACCTCGGACCCTCCTGTACCCGCTCCGTTGGCTGCTTCTCGGTCATCGTTGGGTCAACTTGGGGCTGGGCCAAACACCACCACGACGAACAATCATCAACAGTATTCGTATGGCAACTTGAATCTTTCGTCTTTCCAGTCTGGGTTGTTCAGGGACTCGCTGAGGAGGAACGTAGAAGTAGATCAGGCGTCCTTCTCCACGGGCGGACCTGTCATACCCTCAACCCCTATGGATTCTCGCGCTACTTCACGACTCGGTTTGGATGATAGTGAAAGCGAGATGGATTTTGACGATTTTGTGCGTACTGTACGTACTATTTCGATTTCGATGATAGTTGACCCTTGTCTGACGATAATACCACCTAGCGTCCGCCCTCCCCAGAGTGGTCTCGACCACATCCTTATGCTGGGTAAGCTGCCTGCAATTAGGCAGCGCTTCGTTGTAATGATTTTGCTCTTTTAGACGCACCCCTCCTCCCGACTACTCCCCACCGTCTCGTAACCTCAATCTTCCACCCGGTTTCTCTGCTCTTCGTAGAAACCGTGTTACCAATGCCAACTATGACGCTCTACCATATCTTCAACAACCAAACCGAAACTCGACGATGCTCACTCGGCCCATACCAGCGGCACCTTCAGCCGCAAGACCCCCTTCGTTCGAAAACAACAGCCAGCCTACACCATCGGACCGAACCCAGCGTGACCGGTTCCTACCAGCGAGGATTCTTGAGAGCTTCTATCGCTCACACGAGGATGGGCGGCGCAATGGATCCACCGGCGCCGGGCAACCGCACCAGCCCAATCAAAATTACGCCGTGGGATCGAGTTCGGGTCCCATTTCCCGGAACGAACGGAACGACGCCCTTGGCGGTCGACGGAACACGAGTGGGAACGGGATCGGCAATCGGCCCGGACACGAGGGTGTGGGAGAAAACAGGAGGAATTCGCTCGGGCTCGGGGGTTCGATACGTTCCCGGCTTGCGCGTCTCGCGAATCCCCAGTCGGCTTTGAATGCCGCGGATGTGTCGTCAGCATCACGACAGCGATCCCCTCCGCGTCCGATGGGGGCGCGCCCGCAGGTGGGGGAACAGCGTCGGAGAGCGCCCTTGGTCTTTGGGAACACGGTTGTTTTCGACAGCGAGTCACGCACGGAGGCGCGAAGCGTGTCAGGTCCGCTACATTGGACTATGAATGGCGGTGCTGCGGAGCCCTCCTCGGTGGTGACCCGAGATGTGCCGTGGCGCGCCTCGTCTGGCTCTCGCAGCGTGTTAGCCCCGCCTCCCTCTGCAAGCAGTTCTGGACGACCCGAGGTTGCCGAATTAGTCGGTCGGGCGGAGGAACAGCGCTCGCGTCTGCGAACGCTACGACAAAGGTTGCAATTGGACAGGGGTGGCGAGGGCATGCGGGCCTTGAGGCCTGGAATGTTGAGGGGTGCGATTGGGCGGCGAGGCAATCTCGGCGATTACGTGGTACGTGGTACACTTCTGCGTATTGGGTTGGCATTCATGGACGTTTTTCTCGCTCTCCTAGCCGGATGAATTGTTTGACGATTCATACGAGGCGTTGTTGTCGTTGTCCAGCACGTTGGGCGACGTTCGTTCTAGGGCGACACCGGAAGAGGTGATTGCATTATTACCGACTGGGACGTTCAAGGAGTGGAAAAGGGAAGACAGCGAGACGAGGTGTCCTATCTGCTTGGACGATGTGAGTACTGGGCCTTCTTCTCACGCTCCCTGGCGCGTCGGGTGATGATTGATGATCGGCCCCTTGACTAGTATGAACCCTCGGACGTCCTCACGAAACTAATAGAGTGCCCGCACTGGTTGCACAAGAATTGTCTAGAGGTGGGTATTATTGGCACTTGTTCTTTCTTCGTTGGGATGTTCAACAGCGTTATCCGTACAGCAATGGCTGAGGACAGCCAGTACATGTCCTGTATGTCGCGAAAAAGTCAAGGCGTCTCCCAAGCCTGCGCCAGCACGGAGACGACCATATCGGGATCTTTCTGCTCTGCAGCATTCGAACCAAGGAGCTATTTCTGGGAATGATCTGAGCGGCGGACCTCCACAGACGGCCCTACAGGCGAACAATGGGAGACCATCGTCGTTTGCGGCGATGGTGTTTGACCGGCTGATGAGCGAAACAAGAGACGGTCCTACAGAGTCATGGACGTCTTCCCCACCAGCTGTCCCACCACCGTCACGTAACGTGCGGCAAGTATATCTTGAGCGTCTACGGGCCCAACAGCAACAGCAACGCGCGCGCGAACCGCACCAGCCAGCGCACACACACGACCATCACGACGTATATGTAGAATTTGCTTCCCCACACGAGCTACCGTATCATCTGCGCGTACCGGCCTCAAGTCAACCTGGCTTGTCTTCTCGTCCGACAGCTGGAGCTGGGCCAGATGGACCTGGTGTGCGTCCGCCTGGGTTCGTGTCAATGTTACGCGGCCAAGTGTCGGACTCAAGCATGAGCACGAGCTCAAGCGCGAGCATGGTCGCTGACGACGTCGGTGCAAGTAGTCGTCGTTCGATGGCGGCAGGCACGGACGGCGGTTCCGGGTCAGGATCTGGCTCGTTGTTCCTCGATGTGCCGACGGTGCAACGAAGGGAGAACACGTTTGGGTTTGCACCGCCGTCATCTGGTACGTTTGGCGTCGCGGGTAGCCCTGCTACGGGCCCCCCACCGCCGCCACCTGCACCACTTCCTCAGCAACGACAAACCATCAGCTTCGATGCGCACACAACACCAGCGATGACGATGTCGGGTTCGACTGAGTCATCGAGGAATTGGAGGGGTGCTCGTGCCAGTGGGTATGATGCATTGTTCAACGTGGAGACGTCGCGCTCGTCGTCGTCTCCGTTCATGGTATCTGGATCCCAACCCCGTCCAATGAATGTTGCGAATCGGATTCCCGTCGAAGAAGACAGCCCGTTCGAGGATTACGTGTTTGGATGGAATCTGCGCGGGGGTGGTCGACTCGGCGCGAATTCAGGGCCGTGATGAAAATGACACTGTACGCAGTGACGTTTGATCTCTTTCCTTCTTCCTCCCTCTTTTCCATATGACGCATTTGATTTCGTTTTCTTTAATGACACTTTTTTTTTTTCTTTTACTCGTCGTTTATATTCTTGATGTGCACATTTTGATGACGGCGATCATATATGGCAAGCAGTCACGAACGGTTCGATTATATGTATTTGGATCTTGCAAGTATTTACACAACATGTTGGCAATCGACATTTACATTTGCTAATTTCTATCGGCGACTGGGTGTGAGTGGTATAGGGACGAGGAAAGCGCGTTTGAGCGTAGTAACCCAGGGCTCTTGAAAGGTTAAAACTAGCCGGGATAAGCCGAAGCGGAGATTGAAATTCCGTACGAACCGAGGCGTTGCCGAGAGCACGTTCGCGGGACGGTGTTGGGTCGAGGTCGACGAGCCTATAACTGGCTTGCTGCCCTGACATATCCACAGGAAATGCACCTCGACAGGTGCCCGGTGTGTGTACAAGGACATGATGCGTTTCGAGTCCACCAACGGCGTGAATCGTGAAGGCGGCCCAAGTTCCGACGCTCCCACCTCGGGGGAACCAATGGGATGGTTGGGCGGGACCGATAGCGCGTGGTCGCTGCATCTGCGAGGAGCCGAGCTGCCTTGATATGTGGAAGGGAGCTGCGTCTATCTATAGATCACGCTGGTGAAGCGCTGAACGATTTCTGCCTGACTTCTTCGCCCCAAGAATCGTTCAGGGAATCTGAAACACGACACGAAGCGGCTTGAGAACGGTAGACGAGCCTGTTCCAGGGATGGTCTTGGGCGCTGTCGTGTTTCGTGACAAAGAGCGACGGAGGACAGGCACGTGGCTTTTGGTAATGAAGTGGGTCGTAAAAAGAAGAGAACAGTGCCACTTTGCGAGTTGGCCGCTGTTCACACCTGTTAGTGTGCGGTTACATTCTCCATTCGCTGAAGAAGAAAAAAAGTCTACGATCGTCCTCGGGAGACCAATCTGGCGCGGTATCTGTTCACGGGGTGAGTCCCGCTTCGCCTATGTGCCAGCGCTGGTTCCTTGGTCTGGGCCAGGCAACTCTCCTGGACCTACGCGATGCGCCCGGAGATTTCCAGCGGGAACGCTCGTTTCCCATACCGTCCAGGATGCGGATCCCAAGAGCCAAGGCACGGCCGGGAGAGGGGGACGTGCAGCACTCGCCATCAAATTGATACGGCGTATCCTCTATCCCTCTTCGTTCCTGGTTCCTTGTCCTTCATTTCATCATCGTCCTTGTTTTTTTTGGCACTCATTCCCTCTATCGTTGCTCTGGATTCTTTCTCTCCGTGTCGTCCTGCCGCCTCTAACGTCCTGCTTAACAGACCGCCTTCGACAAGAACGCTGTCGCACGGCCTTTGGACGCCCCCATCTCAGTGCGCTCGTATCGTTGACCGTCGCGTCGTCCCCGCGACACCCTCTGCGTGCACGTGTTCCACCTCCACCATCGCTACCTTGTGCGCTTCGCCGTTCTCCAGCATCCTGGACGTCTCCGGAATAGCTTACATTACCCACCATACACGCGCTCTCGCTGGCCCAGTATGGACGCACACGAGCTCGCGCGATGGACACGGTTCGCAGCCAAGGGCGGCATCGGCAGGTGTACCGCCGTCGTGGATTGCATCGCCCAAGAGATGGGCGAAGACTTGATGTTCTTGAAGGCGAGTCCCCGTTTGATTTCTGGTGGCGAGCGGCGGACGGCGTCGGGATTTTGGGCCGAACCAGATGGGGTTGAGGTTGGTGATGATGCCGGCCACCCGCGGCGTGCGTGTACCCCTTGCCAGTGAAAATTCAGTATTCCGTTGGAAGAATCGGAAGACTGCAATTAACTTTTTAAATTTGGCATGGATCACGGGTAGTTCCCCGATGATGGTAGTTATGCAGGTGGGGATGGTTGAGATGTGATGTATCTGATGGAATGATCGTGGGGGATGAGTGCAAGGCTGTGCGCGGTACTGACATGGCACCGTATTGCAGGACGACCAGATCACTGTCCTGATGCAACTACCGGAGCCAGGAATCTATCTGGTGCGTCGTTCACTTCACGATGTACTCCTTGGTGGCTTGTTTAGCTACTATTGCGCGGAATTACTCCTACCTCTGGGGTTCTTCTTCGAATCAGGACTGACGCACATTGCTTTCAACACAGGGCCATTGCGAAGGTGTCGTTGGGCGATTTTCTGGAAAGGATGTACGGTTCCATGGAAAGTTGAAGAAGCCCGTCATGGCAAAGAGAGGCAGTGTCACCGTCGGTACTGGCGCGTCAGAGAGTAGGGCGTCGATTTCTTTGGTCGAGGGAGGTGGTTCCAGAAGGGAATTCTCTATAGCGAGGTCACGGCGTGCCTCGGAATCGCCATCCAATTCGCAGCCGGGATCAAGGGCGAAGCGGACACCCTCGCTCCCTCACACCACTTCGCATGCATCGACGCAGTCTTATTCGACTTCTTCTCGCTTTTCCGAGGATCAGTTTTCATCTGCTATTCCCGACTCTCGCAGTACGACCGTGGTCGGCACGTCGCATGTGCCCACCGTCAAAGATTCACGTCCCTGTAGTATGAAATCTGGACATGCCAAACCCCCACAAATGGCCACCTCTACTTCGGGTGCTTCCATTTTTTCGGTAGGGTCGGCATCAGTATATTCAGAGGCATCGACTGCTGCGTCCGCTTACTCGGCCGAAGACGCCGCTTCGCGGATGACGAGGTCTAGAAATGGGTCTATATATTCCACCGACTCGGGCGAGACCCAGAAGGATGTGCCTGGGGAAACGGAGTACGGCAATGTTGGCCAAGCGAACAATGCCTTACCAGAGTCTGGATCGGTTCCAATGTCCGCGCTCTCCAAAACTCCTTCGGTCGCTGTGCCATCGTCGAATGCGATACCTCCACCTTCAGAATCAAATTCGACCTCAATATTTGCATCTTCCTCAACGTCTGATACATCCTTTGTATCGACTTCGACACACGGTTCCGATACAGCTGACGGCTCATTTGGATCAGTTGGGTCCATCTCGGAGCTGGAGGCTAAGCAATTTGACATGAGCAGATTCAGCGTGCGTACGGAGACGCCAACCGGCTTTACACTCGTTCCGCCGCCTTTGGGAATAGGTGATAGTAGAAACAACCTAACTTCCCCAGTGGTTGCGCCGCTACGAGTGAGCAAGTCCCCCCGACTGACGCCGTCTCCTGGTCTTCCTCCTTCGTCGCCGCTTCCTGTGCCTCCCACAATGTCTGGGGGACACTCACGGACTGTACCCATTTCGCCTGCATTATCCAGCCCACTGTCCCCTGGAATTCCTGTATCACTCTCACCACGAACTGCCGCTTCTGCTCCCCCTGGCCTCCCTGGGTCGCTGACACTGGGTTCTCCAAGCTCACTAGTGCCTGGACGGCGTTCCCCTGGCCTTCCAGGTCCGTTACTTTTTTTGTGTTGCGGTCTCGCGTAATCGCTTAACTTGCCCCTACCCGCATTCGCACGCTCAGTTTCCCTGTCACCTGGCTTGCGTTCACCTGGATTCCCGCACGGGCTCAATGCCCAGTCCCAGTACGCATTCTCGTCTGGGTCAGCATCCAACAGCCCAAGTCCTTATCCGTCGTCGTCGAGCCCCTACAGTTCAAGTCCGTCAAGTCCCCTAACAAGTTCACATTCGGGCACCAGCCCTACCCGCAACAATGCACCTACTCCACCTAGTGCGCGTTCGCCACCTTCATCCTCGTCCTCGTACGGTGTAAGTCAGCCGTACAAT
>JBBPKC010000118.1:2109-14792 GCA_038089055.1 Tylopilus aff. balloui | reverse complement strand
AAAGCAGGTCGCGTAATAACCCGAACCACCCGGAGATTGCATACAAACCACTATCGGAATATGGGCATTCATAGCATGTAGGCCCTGAGTGATAGGAAGACTCATGGAAGGGCTGATTTGATGGCCCAGAAAAGTCTTGGTAAAAGCACACCGAAGTTGCGAATAGTCCATTCCCGATGAAGGTATCGCTACTCATCAAGAGATTTACCTCCCCCGTGTCTGAAGGAAATTATTCTACCAAGCGGAGAACCGGAGGGACCAACCGTATGCTCCGTTCCCAGATTGTGCTCCAGGACCACTTTTCACGGTTGTGGTCGAAGGGACCTGAGGGGCCTAGAAAGCGTGTGGCACCAAAGCGCTGTTGGCCGGCATGATAGTTGGAGAAGACGACTTCCTATGTGATACGTTGGCTGTTAGTCCTTGCTGGCAGCTCGTGTATGACGTGGAAAACCCCTCGGTAGTACCCTGCTAGAGTCGGAAAAGCCAGAGAGTTGCTGTTGGGGGCGACTCGGGATTCACTCCTCCCTATCCTACCTTTAGCTCATTTTGGCGTTCCAAAGTATTTAGATCTGTACTTGCTCGTCGATGAATTAAACTGGCCTGCGAAGGAAGGGTATCCAGGTCTGAGAAAAGCCATTATAGCTGAACTTCCTGCCTCAGCAAGGTAGCCTGTGATGTTGGCCACTGCTCAAAAGCCAGGGTTACACGATTTTCACACATTAATTATTCAGCTCACAGAATCCAAAGCTTGTCGGGGCCAGAGAGTAGTTCCGACTTGAGTGACGTACGGAGGCCGCACACCGACGAGGAGCAGCTCGGATAAGGCAGGTTTGAGCAAGTCCAGTCGCATGGAAATCTCGATACACAGTTCGAGGCGTCAACGAGTTCGACCATCTGTGTGCCAAGGGTAAACGTGGTGCCAAGCTTTATGACAATATTACGTATATTGTTGTCAAAAAAAGCTTCACGACCCATTGTGCAGATAGGAGTGACCACCGCAGAGGGCCAAGTCGGTAAAAGCAGGGTCTTGCGGAGGTCTGAATCCACGGTTCTACCAATGGGAAACGAACGCCGCGAGGAAGACGGAATAGTGGTGTTCTCTCGATTGCGAAACCTGCAAGGCTATCTGGCTCGTGAGTATTGCACGGGTAGTAATACGCAACTTGGAAGGGACCAACGATAACACGGATGATGCCAGCAGCGTGGACGTCACAATGATTAGCATGGTGTCAAGTGGGCTAGTGTAAATCAGGTCAGCCAACATGTCGTAAAGTGGCGTAAAGTGGAAGCATCTTCTGGAACAAAAGTGCAACAAAAACCCACTCGAGGCTGTAGAGTCATCTGGGTATCCACGGCAATGATAGTGAACCACGGAGAGAAAGTCGGCCATAAGAGTTTTGGCGCAGCGGATTCCGTCGTGTGGCCCTGGGCTTCGAGTCGGGCATGGTGGACGAGACGGTAAGTGGGTGACTGTTACCAGACGGGACGAGGTTAAATAAGAATTAGAAAGCGAGGAGAGACTCGCACGTGTGCTTCGCTGTAGCTGCGAGAAATATGATTCAGTGGAGCATGGACACGCAGTGGGTGCATTATAGCGAGTGTGCTATAGAAGCCAGAAATTGTCCGGTTCGCAGTCAGAAGAAACCTACGTGAAATTACATATTGTCACCACTCTGGTGGATTGATTCCCAGGAGGCACTCAGTGTCTTTCATCAAATGGAATCCACCCGCGGGAAACAGCAGGAATGCTTATAAAACGTCGACCACAGACAATGGCGGACGACCTGTTACGGGTCGCTAGGGAAGCTGAACCCGGAAGACAACCTGGAGCAAGTCCGAATTCGGAGAGCGCTGAGGCTTCGTCTGATAAGCGGGGCATTGGACTCGTCTCACTGCTCTGCCTTTGTCACATGTGGCAGATTTCCCTGTAACGGAGTGCCTCTAACTTTCTGTGGTTGTGTTTCCCATGCTTTTGAAGCGATGAGGCGACACTTCCATTATGAATATTCCCGCAACCTTAATTAGACGCCCCCCACACCCGCCAGCCATGCCTAGCGCCGGACCCTGAAGCTTGAATGAATGCGCACACCGGTTCGAAGGGTTCACCCAGATACGTACTGAAGTGACTACAACAGAAAATTATTGACTGATCATGATCTGGGGTAAATGTTCAGCAAGGGCTTTCGAGTTAGCAATGGCTGGGAGTCGAACGGCTTCTAAATGCGTGCCCAGGCCGCGTGGTTTGGCGTGAGTGTGCCCCTTACAAGTAATTGGTAATGCCAGCGTCTGTGAAGTAGAGTAACGTTATGATTTGATGACTTTCCAGAAGAACCCTCGGGAACTGAAGGCTTACTGGCTATGACCGAAACAAGCATCGAAGCAAGGATCGCTGCTTATACGGGGACCGAAAAGAAGTCTTTTGGGTTCTCCCAACTTGCCAACGCGGGGATGAATTACTATGACAGGATCCTACCCCGTATCATTATCAGCTTTCCCAGTGTTGCCGGAGAGGCCAAAGCAACTCACTGAGTCTTACTTTACACAGACTTACTGGAGTGACTCAGCGGCGACGGGGCATCTCCTTGATAAGGGTCTCCCCTGTGATCGCGATAACCAACTCAACACCAGTGGTGACTCACCTGCCAGGCAAGCCATGCCCGGTTAGTACTCAAGTTGGTGCCACAGGCGCGCCTCGATCGGAACTTCAGCCTATTGATAGCGCAGCCTGGTGTGGAGGCTTATTCATTATCGGCAACATTAAGCTACTTCTTCGACCGTCGTCTCCTCTTCATGTGGACGTTTACTATTTTGATGTTATGTATATGCGACGCGAGGACGAAGCAGCTCAAATTCCGAATGACGTCAACATTACTGCAGCGTTCAAACTTTGGTTTTAGGTCGCTCAGCGAGTCTCGCCGCAAGAACGGAGCGATTTGCAGGGTCATCTCGGGAGGAGGGGTAGTGCTAGGAGAGGATATGCAGGCAAAGGCGGTAGCCAGTGCAACAGGAGCAACAGCGAGAGCAGGTGAGGGGGGAGCGGCAAGGAGAGGTGGGGCAGTGCCAGTGGTCTGTGCTGAGAGTTTCTGGGAAGCGAAAGAGCGAAGTTGTAGCAATAATTGAGTAGGGGCGTAGCCTAGTTTCTCCTCGTGTTTCACCGTCCTGACAGGTCCACCATTTTTTTTACAGCAGATTGCAAAGGTAATGGGAATTCGACTTCTTTTTTTTGGTCGCCCGAGGTATGACCCCAAAAAGGGAATTCCTGCCAGCAGCGATAGCGCCAACCCAAGCCCACTCCCAGCGCATACATTCTGCGTCGCTACGATCATGGGCAAGCGATATATCAGCGACGATTTCAAAGAATGCGCACTGGATCTGTGGAATCACGCTGGAGTGTTGACCACATCTACAAGTTTCGAAAAGCAGTTGCTACCGATGGCGCCAAATCTTTGAAGGCCGTGGTACCATTAGCCGACCACCCTCACCATTTATCGGGCGCACCTGGTTACTCCCAAGGGCTGCTTTGGTAGCTCTCGAAGACCCATGCCGAAGACTCAGACCTGTTCCTGGACGAGGCATGTACATGGTTCAGATTTTAGCATGGGATCGCGATCACACCATCTGCTCTATGCCGGAATCTACTCGAGGCTGGACTTATGCATAAGATCCTTCTCAACTTTGTTGGGGTCTTTCCAGCCTTTCCAGCCTGTTTCGGCTCGATTACTGCCTCACTCGACCAGACCTATAGGTAGACAGTGAATGTGCGATTATCGTCCTCGGTCATCTTCGGCTCATCCTTCACTCGGCTTTCTTCGATTCAGATAATGGAAGCGATATTTCATCATCCAGAAGGCCATCACTAGGCTCACTGGTAGAGTCAGTGGAGTCTACATGTCGCTTCCGCTTGTGATTGTCGACACGGACGAACTTGGAAGGCTGCAGCTTCGTGCCAGAGACCTAACTTAGGAGGCTACCCGCTTTGACTTTGGGCACCTAGACATTCGAATAGATGAGTATATGCGCACTCAAGTATCGTGTACCTGTTTCTTGGACCCATCTCGCCACAAACTTTCCTGCTGGTTCGAAGACTGATCGCTCACCATCGTCTAAGCTCATAAGAAACCATTCATCCTGTTCTCGCCAGTAGCGACAGCATGACGGATATGCTGGTAGCATTCTCCTTCGACAACGCCAAGTCATTGTGGCGTAGAACTGTGTGGGGTCGAGGTGTCGTCGTGCTCAAGACCAGCGCTGCGCGACCTCGCGCGACGAAAAAAAAGAAAGTCGAACTCTCATCACTTTTGCAATCTGCCGATTCAAAAGGATCGTGAGCGCCAAAACTCCCAACCGCCTTAGTACAATGGTCTAACGCGTGCTGTAGTGCGGGTAGTTCACTGGCAGAGAAAAAAAGTGACAGTGGGTGAGGGCATCACCTCGGCGCGCGATCCGGCCCAAAGTTGGCCTGCTGAGAGTTAAAAGAGCAGCACGTACGTGCCCGACGTTTGGATGCAATTCCTCCGAGTAGTCAATCGATTCAATCGACCGAAATTCGCTAGTCGTGCCAAAGAGCTCAAGGCCTGGTGGCTGACGCGATGAAGTGGGTACGACTGGATCGGCGCAGGGGCACGCTGAGCGCTGAATGACCGTGACGGATCGCTTTCTCATAGTCATTAAAGGGCTTTTACGGTATTTGCGAGGGGGAATCAGGGCTGATGCGGTGCGAGGGCGCTGTATCGTTGGTATGGGATACATGTGTGATGCGGGCCATAGTCTCCCCGTGAACCTAACCCGCGCAAGGACTCGGTGAGACAACAAGCGATCCGAGTATCCACCCTCGCGAGTCGTGATCTCCCCTCTGCCTGCTCGATCATCGCTCGCACGCACAGTAAAAATGCTACGAGCGATCCCTGGTGCGTGGGTCTTAGTGGACGATCGCAAAAACGCCATGACGTGCGGTCTACACTGACTTGCCAACATGCTTTGATACTCGTGATATTGCAGGACTTCCCTTCGAGAGTAAGAGTAAGGTGCTGAGGAATGTCCTTAGCTTCGTACGAGAGTCGAAAGAATCACATCAGGTTCCTTTATGAGAACAGGGAGCAACAAGGAAGAAGGGGTATGGGACGTGAGCGGACTATCATGTGTGAGGGACGAACATGTAGTGCAGTAAGAAGTGAAGCTGAAGGCATAGCAGATGAGTAATGAACCGAGAAACCGAGTGGCGGTGTCACCACATCCTGGGTTCCAAAACACTCCCTACCCAGTGCCCGCACCATTGGCGACATCGGCATGGGTATTCAACACAGGTCGACCCTCGTTTGTCACAGTAAGTCTAACCGTCAACTTTTCGCGAGCGTCTATACCCTGGGACTGCGACAGCGCGTCTGAGAGACTTCCCATGGACGACGCCAACAGCATGTCCGCTAGGTTCGTTGGATTGAACCTGTGATTACCACCTCTAAGGAGTGTGTCACGAAGAATTTCCTGAATGTTGGCTTCCAGAAGCGCGTAAATGCCGGACACTGCCGTCATTGCGGTGACGAACGTGATGGCTATAATGGCAACGCTGTGTGTTGGCGGGTTAAGTTTCCAACCCATCGTCTGTACGTTCATGGTCCCCTTGATGGTGGTGGTCATATTATCGGGAAGATCTTGCAGTTGCGACTCAATGCTACCGCGTATGACCTATTGGAACTTTATCAGCAAAGGTCGGAAGATAGAACGAAATTAGGAAGGCCGTACAGAGCCCAGGTACTCGAAGACCCCTCGCAGGTATTGTTCCTGTTTGATCACTAAACTGGTACGCCTCACGAGTCGCATATCTGCTTACCAACACGGACGTGATACCACTGTCCGGAAGCTGGGGTTGCAAAAAGTACACAGCTTCAAGAGGGTCATCAGCAAATGAATTCGAATACAGTCCTTGAGCGAAGACATATGATGCCCAGATCTCGGAGCCTTGGAGCAAGGCCAATGGCCAAGTATATTCTGGAGATATGGTTCGATCGAGGACGTTGTTGATGGTCGTTAGATTATTTTGACTGTACTGGACTTCCAGGGTGGTAATCATCGGAGTGACTTGGCAGACGATCGGCAGAGTGGGGTTGGCTACAAAATAGGAGAGGTTATAGCCCGAATTATTCGGAGACTGCACGAGGACCACTGTCATAGGATGTAACGTTTAGACTGTACAGACCCTAATCGATGGAAGGACTCACGGAAGGACTGGTTCGACGGGCTGGAAAAATCTTGGTAAAAGCAGACTGAGGTTGCGAAGAGTCCATTTCCAATGGGACCGTTGTCGTCCACTAGGACGTCTACCTCTCCCGTATCTAACGAAAATATCAGATTAAATTAAAAAACGGAGTGCTGGGGGGATACCGACCGTAGTCTCCATTCCCAGAACAGTTCGTACTCCAGGACCAGGTTTGGAGGGTATAGTTAAAAGGATGTGAGGGGTTGTGGTATGCGCGTTCCTCCGAGACACTGTTGTTCAGAGAAATAGTCGGAGATGACAACTGCCTGCATGATACATTCGCCGTATATCCCTGCTGCGTGAGTGTATATGATGCTGAAAGTCCCTGGTAGCCAACTGGCAGAGTTGGAAAACCAGTGAGTTGATCTTGGACCGAAGCAGGATTCACTCCTCCTGGTTACCGTCGTTAGCTCTCCTCTGACGCTCTAAAACGTTCAAATCCATCCTTGCCTGTGGATGCATTAAATGAACCGACGAAAGCAGGGTAGCTGGGATCGACGAAAACCGATACGGCTGATCTTCCCGCCTGAGAAAGATAACCAGTCTTGTTGGCCACTGTCGAGGAGTCAGAATTTTGTAATCGTCACGCATAATTATTCAACTCACAGTATCCAAGGCTGTTGGTGGTTAGAGAGTAATTCTGTGTTCCTGGTGGGATGAGCTGCACTCCCAAATTGTCAGAAAGATAGGTGGATAGGGCAGGACTGAGGAAGTCGAGCTCCCGCCCGGCAGCTTCGAACGGCTGGGTTATGACCACAGGGGTCAACAGGTTGGACCATCTGCACAAACATCATCGGTTAGGATGGTACTATGCTAGTGACAGACTCACGTACGCCGTTGTCAGAAAATGAATCACGATGATCCATGCTACAGACAAGAGTGTCCACCGCAGATAACGACGAGGTCGGAGAAAGAGGGAGCCTCTAGCGATCTGAAGCCACGGCGCCATGACCGAGAAGGGAATCCCACGAGGAAGGCGGGATAGTAGTGCGTGTTCGACGGTTATACCCAAAAGGCTTCATGGCTTGTGAGTATCATCTGTGCGGCATGCAATTAGAAGAGACTGACGTTGATCCAATTATTCCTAGCACCGTTGAGATCGTGGTGATCACCATGTTTGTGTTACTTTGGTGATTGCGAACAAAGCTAGCCACGTTATCTGGAAGCGGGAGAATCTTAACTGCCGTGCGTCCGACAAGGCTCCATGCGAGGCCGCAGAGGGTTGCCTGGATCATCATGGCAAGGATAGTGAGCCATGGAGAGAAGATGGGGCGTTGGGGTTGGAGCACAGGAAATATTTGTTTGCCATGCTGGGCCTCCACGTCGGTCATGGTGGATGACCCGTCAGGGAGTGGAACTGACGAACACTGCTACGAGAGTGGACAAGCTTAAATGGGCACAAAAGAGTGACTAATGCACATGGCCCATGGCATGCGCCGATTTGCCATCCGTGCGCGCGTTATCAGCGTGTGCGCTAGAACCACGTCCAGATCTGTCATGTGGAGGAGAGAAAAACCATAGTTTAACGGGCTCGTACATACCAGGTGCGGTAATTCCGTTCCCTTGGTGCTAGGGCAACCAATCAGTACTCGAGTGCTGCAAAGGCCGCCGTTGAAAGTATTACGTTTTTTCCAGACCATTCGACAGAGATAACCTGGCTGGACCAAGTTCAGAGTTCGAAGCAAGGTTCAATGTCGGACACGAGAAGTGAGGGAGACAAATGCCCATACTAGTTATTTGTAGCTCACGGCATACGAGCGCTATCCGTGTGCAACGTGTGCGCTAGAAGCCCATGACGCCAGAACAGTGTGACTCTTTTCAGAGAGACCCCGGCCCGGGAACTCCATAAAATGTAAAGGACAGCGTTGCATATGTGCTCGATGGCACGCTTTGAAAATAGCAAAAGGGTCGATCCTGTCAATGAGTTGAGTATAGACTCGTCGGCGTTCCCAAAGGACGACGCCCGACGCTCAGCGACTAGTGCACAGGTAGGCAAGGAAAACATGTCCAATTTTTAACTGCCGCAAAACCACCGAATACTCTACACGGGATATGAGCGTTTGAACAACCGCGATTAGTCTGCTTTTGCATGCTGGCGCCACTTTACTCCGTCTTCCAAGCTCCACTCGCGCGTGTGGTTCGCCATTCATTTCATCAGCCCGCATAATGATACGAGTATATTTGGACATGAGTCGCTCCACCTGCTACATCTGGGCCACCGATTTTGAAGTGGTATGATCGAGCAGTCTATTTTTGTGCTGGTCTGACGCCTACCCTCGGTTGCTAACTTTGCTTGCTTGTCGGACATCCCGAGGGACTACTCGCCTCGTGCAAAGTCAACTTTGTGATCACATTATGTACCATAGCAAGCGTGGAACGATAAGCGACCTTGAAGAGGCGACTCAATTTGGCCCTGCCCACCTTGGCACTCCCAATGAGCTACAGTATTGCCTGAGCGACCTTGCCATTCGTCTTTTCAATCGCTACAAACTGCTCGCGGTTCACCTTTGCTCCCCAAGGATATTTTCTACGACCCAAGGGTTCATGCAAGACTTGTGCTCAGCCGAGAAACGGTTGGCGATTGTCCCGAACTCAGACACCCTTTATAATCTACCTTTTGATCAACCTTACCTGTCGTCCCACGGACCGGTGTTGGCAAGTGGCAGCTTGGGTCAATGCAAGACCTGGACGTGGCCATTGGCCTTGGCTAAGACGCGCTTGGTATTTCCCCCCCGAGGACACTGCGACCCAGGTCATTGCACGGTCTCACCAATTTTCTCTCCTATCAATGCGACCAGCCTATATCCCGTAATCCTCAGCCGCGAAGCACACGACCTTTAGCTTCAGGGACACCCCGGGCGATGTTCATCTTTGCAAGTCATCTTTTTAGTCGGTCCAATCAAGGAATTGGAGCACAAGGAGACGCATTCAGTTTCTCCACCTGACTGGTGATCCCTCGTACCAACGGTAATTCCCTTGGTGATCCTCCTCGTCAACCAGGACAACCTCGGCGTCTGGTCTACGTTAGATGGGACGGGACCTCAGTTTTGGAGGGGCGTCTTCATCTGCATCTTCCTCCGTCGACCGCGCCTCCAGCTTTCCCATCCCATTCTTCTCCCACCCTTCCCCCTTTTATTTCTCGCTCCTGTCTCTCGAGCTCTCTCCTAAGTTACCCGCCGCAACCTCGTCCTCCTTCGCTGTCAAAAAGGGGTCCAACGACGTCCGTCTTGACACGCTCTGCACCATCGCACGTGAACCCGCTGAAGTCATTCGTGCGCGTTGTTCGCCAATTGCCAGGGTTCATCGTTTGTCATCCAAGTCGTCACCATCATTAACTGGAAGTTCGATCAAATGGTCGACAAGCGCCCCCATCGCTGACACTGTCATCGGCGCCGGTGTCGACCCTCGTTTTACTATCGCGGACAACGACGGCGTCTTCTAGACTGATCCTGTCTATGAACGTGGTCACACTCGTGGTTCTCTCAATGCGCGTCGGACGGCGCCATCGACATCCCATCCGTTGTTGTGGTTGCCTCGTGTGACATCGATTGGCCGAGCACGCTCTCACTTCCACGTGCACAAGCGCAGTATTCTTTACCGCGGGTTTCTCCCTGATCCGTGTCAATAAAGCCGACACCACGACCACCTGGCACAGCACTCTCGCTCGAGAGCTGGGCAGGCACAGGTTGAGAAGGGGGAAGCTATGTAGCCCGAAAGGCAGATTGCGAATAGTGGCATGAAATGCCCGTATGAAACATACCTGCGTCGTGTCGTGTCATTAAAATTTTGCCAATGTCGACACCCGGAGGATATACAATGTAGTGCTCCAGTCCGACCGCGAGTGCCCTGGCGTGGGTGAGCAGGACGACAGGGGAAGAGCAGCAAGGGACGCCCACAAAACAGTCTTCCAACCATGTGTGACGACCGGGATAAACCCACGAGAACACGCGGGTTGCCTTTGGTGATGGCTGGCTACAGGGAATCGATTGGTTCGCACGAGCAAAGGTATGGAGCCACACTCACAAACTCGCAATGAGAACCTTGTTGGTTTGACTCAGGCTTGTTACAACTTGGCGCCAGCCAGCGTGATTGGCCATTTGAGATAGTCTCATACTACGCCAGTGTAGTTGGTATTCGAAAACTCCTGCAAAAGAAGGAAAACGCGACACTGCTCGAACTCCGACGAACCAAATTGATAGGGCCAGGAATGCCTCCCCTCGGAGTGGGATACCAATGAGGCGTGTGGAGCATGCCGCTAGACTCGACGCTAAACAGCCAGCCGAGGGTCCGATGAGAAGGGGACGCGCATGCTGCCTACGCGAGTAAAATAAGGGAGTGACAGACGGCCATCAAGCAGCACACACCTTGAAATGCAATTCACCACTCTGCCATCGTGTGATAAGCACGTCATGTCCGTCAACTGCCTTTTCCTTGTCTCCATCCTCGGAATTGGGCACGACAGTGCCACCGGCGCGTTGGATGCATGCTTCCATCGCGCGTCGGGAACCATCAGCCAATTCTAGTGAGGTAGAGAGAAGAATGCGACGGTCTGCCCGAACGCGGACGTTTTGTCTTTGAATGAGGACGGTTGTTCCGTCCGCGGCGGGTTTTCGCTTTGGTTTCCCATCTGTGGCGAGTGGGTCGTCATCCAGACCGAGGGTGACACTGGGGCGCAATACGGGCGGGTCCCGCCAAGTAGATGATGTGTCTGGAATGCGAACGGAGGACGTCGTCAAACCAGTGGGGGCCGAGGATGCATATGCGGGTTTGAGGTTAGTACTGAATGACAGAAGTAAGTACGACAGTCGAAGGGAGGGTCGCTACCTTATCGCTACCGGCACAAAAAGCAAAGAGATGGATAACGTCGCGCATCAAACCGACGCGCCATTGGCTTCCGAGTGCGGTGATGCTAGCTGAAAGCACCTTCAAGTCGGCCGTGGAAAGCTAGGGTGAATTTATAAGGAAGCACGGGAGACGCGCAAAAGACGCGAAAGAGACGCACGTCGGGAGCACAATCGACGACACCTGAGAAGATCATGGCTGGGTCTGGGGAACGATACTGCCCGCCAGGACGACGTTCCCCAGAGTATGAAGAGAAAGAGAGACACGCACGGTGGACTCTCCCCATGATGACGCTGCGATCGACCCTGTGGTCGGTGACGAGCTTGACGGCGGGATCACTGGTGGCATCGGCGATGAGATGTGTGCGTTCGGTGCTGCATCGTTAAGATATAGAATAGCTGTGAGTTCGTTTCTGCGCGGCAAGGAGACCCTCAGCCTGAACATGATCTTAGTCGTCGATGGAATTACAAGGATTAGGAATCAAAGGTACGGAGAAAAGTATAAATAGTATGATCAACTCAGTCCCAGATCCTGCATAAGCCGTCATCAGCGCCAAGGACGAGCATGCCGACACGACCGACACACCTGCTCAATCAGCTTACGAGCAATCGGGTGGAACAACGTTCGAGCACTCTCATACGCAGCGACCGTCTTTTCGCGATCGACCTTGTTCGCGGCCCTGAACAGTGGCCGGCAGAATTTCATCCGCCCTTGAATAACCCCACTCTCTTTCCCGATCACCCAGTCGAGGACGGACTGTACAAACAGCTTGGCTGCAGCGCTCGCAGGGTCTTTCAGTACGACTAGGTAGAATCGCATGCGAATCTCCGAATTGGTTACTTGCGAGAACCTATAGAGTGCATCCAGGTGCAGAAGGTGATTCGTCGGCAGGGCGGGGTAAGTCTCGAGGCGTTCCAGGAACACAACTGTATGTGCCGCAGTTAGTGACAATAGAATACGCATGTCGCCATGAATGAAGCACCTCGTTGATTGCTGTCGAGCTTGTCGAGATCGGAAGGTTTGAAGCCCAGTCCGGTTGGATCGTCATTATCACGAGCGGCGTTCCAGCGGTCTGCCAGGTCATTCGCAGCGGTAACAAGCGTCAAATCGTACTCTAACTTGGTTGGTAACGCGATCCCTTCGCCATAGAACCATGCCTGCGCGATGGTCTGTACGTGCACCGCTCGAATACACAAAATACTTACCTCCCAGTCAACACTGTCAAGGGCTTTGATCTTGTCTGATTGATCAGCGAAGAAGGAGTACAAGTGATCCTTCCACTGCGTTGTTGTGATACTCTGCCCCATATAGGTCTTCACATAGTCCTTGACATACGGAAGGATGACATTGATGCCTCCTAGTGTCCTTTCTGCAATTCTGTCAGCACAAAGGAAAACTGCTATACCCACTAGACTTACCAAGATGGAGGATCAGATTCGAGCCCTTGTCATAGGGAACGCGACTATAAGCTGCGTCTGGATCTTCACCGACGTCAAATCCAATCACAAGCCTTTGGTATTTTGGAGTGGATTGGAACAGTTTCAGTGCATCAACGAGGCCTTTGTAGCCGATGACGTAGGATAAACCG
>JBBPKC010000117.1:29751-47532 GCA_038089055.1 Tylopilus aff. balloui | reverse complement strand
TCTCTCTAGGTTCATGCTAAGGGTGCCGGTGCACATGGCTACTTCGAATTGACCCACGGCCTCAGCGATATCACTTCTTCCAAATTCTTCACAGAAGTTGGCAAGAAGCATCCTGCAACTGTCCGATTCTCCACTGTCGGCGGTGAACTCGGATCTGCGGATACTGCCCGTGATCCTCGTGGCTTTGCCGTCAAGATCAAAACTCCGGAGGGTAACTTTGACTGGGTATTCAATAACACACCCATCTTCTTCCTCAGAGACCCTACCAAATTCCCCCATTTCATTCACACCCAGAAGCGTGACCCTCAAACTCATCTGAAAGATGCAGACATGTTCTGGGTATGAATATCTGTTTCCTCCTACTTTAGCTCTCTTAAATTGGACACACTGCAGGACTACTTGACGCAAAACCCAGAGTCTGCTCACCAGGTCACCATCCTCTTCTCCGATCGCGGCACCCCTGATGGTTATCACAACATGCATGGCTACTCTGGCCACACCTTTAAGTTCGTTAAGGAAGATGGTAGCTGGGTCTACACTCAGATACACCTCATCGCTGACGGAGGTTACAAGGTTTGCATTCCTATTCGCTGGTTGCCAGTGTGCGTTCTCACCTATTTTTTAGACCCTAGATGGCCCAACCGCGACCAAACTCAGCGGCGAAAACCCAGACTACGGCATCCAAGCGCTTTTCGAAACCATTGAAGCAGGAAAATTCCCATCTTGGACAGTTTATGTTGTGCGTGATCCGCTCCGATGACGGTTCCCAGTCAGATCATAAACTTGCAATTTAGCAAACAATGACACCCAAACAAGCTGAAGGGTTCCGCTACAATGTTTTGGATCTCACCAAGGTCTGGCCTCACAAAGATTATCCCTTGCGCCCCATTGGCAAGTTCGTGTTGAACAAGAACGTTGAAAATTACTTCGCAGAGGTTGAACAGGTCGGTTGACCCTGACTACTGAATGAGGATATGGTTTAACAGGAATTCAATTTAGGCTGCATTCTCTCCTTCCCACCTTGTCCCATACTTTGAGCCGTCTTGCGACCCTGTCTTGCAGTCTCGCATTTTCTCCTATCCAGACACCCACCGTTACCGACTTGGTGTCAACTACCAGCAGCTTCCTGTTAACCAGCCCGTTACTCCGGTCGCCAACTTCCAGCGCGACGGCTTCATGGCTATCAATAACCAGGGCTCTCGCCCCAACTACCAGAGCACTATCCTCCCGCTGACGTACGTCAGCCATAAGGGTTCTATCCACGGTGCTGCTCGAGACCTTGATCGTGAAGCCAAGCACGAGAGATGGACCGCTGGTGCTGTCTGGGATCTGAGTGAAGTCACCGAACGTCAGTCATCCACATCTGCCACCAGAGAAATGATCTCATTAACTTTGTTCCTATAGTGGACTTTGAGCAACCACGTGCGCTCTACTTGAGTGTCATGAACGACACCGACCGTAAGCACCTTGTCGACAACATCGTCGACAGCGTGCGCAATGTGAAGAGCCCCGAGATCAAGAAGAGGATCCGTGAGCGCCCCTTCAACAATATGACTTCTATTTTCTGATCCTTTCACAGTCTCGTACTGGGCTGCCGTCCACCAATCGCTTTCTGACCGCATTGCCGATGCTCTCCGTCTCCCACACGAGCGTCCCCTCCCAGTCAAGCCCTCCTCTGAGGCTGTCCGTTTCCGCCCTTGGTGAGCGCGAAAGAAACCTGTGTTACTCAAATTTGTACGTATATCTTCCCATGCCAATGTCATCGAGTGTGTACTATGGACGAATGTGCCACCAAGAATGAAAGATGATGGGTTCACCCGCGAAAATATTTGTCGATTATCCTCGTAACCCTGTGTTTTTACTGACCAAGCATACCCGACCGACCTCTGGCAGCATGATCATCCGACGGCTTACATACATAGTTAGCACGCGCACCAAGCATGCCGCCTCTGTAGAGCGCTGGATCCAGCGAAATTATATGTAGCGTTGACCACACCTAAAGGTACAATGAAGAGCAAAAAATGACCGAGTTTGGTCGTTCAAGCATCTCCGACGCCTTTTCGAACTTTTCTTGCAGCTCCGAGTTTCCAATGACTTTTGCAGCCTGCGTCATCTGCCGCAGAAGTTCGCCCAGTCGTCTGAATACGCGGATGAGATTGCCCTCGAACTGATCCGTCAACTGAGGGGTGATGATAATAGAAATCTCGGATGAATGATGGATTTCGCAAATCTGAGCCTGATGACGGACCTTGCAAATGTCTGAAAAGGGCGCCCCGCGACACCATTGGACCACCACCTCCATGAGCTCTACCTTGAACGACTGCACGTACTCGTCCTCCACGAGAGGCAGCTTTGATTCTTGAGACACTTTGGCGATACGCCGAGCCAGCTCTTGCATTACACGCAGAGGCGCTGCGAGCTCCTCTGTGAGCTTGGTTTGTTGTTCGCTCTATGCGCAAACGCAGACACGAGTCATTGTAGTGATTTTCAGCAGACCACAGGCCGAGACAGGCGCCTACCTTTTCGGTGAACACGAAACAGCTCAGTAGCCCGGCGCATTGCTCCGGTAAAAGCGTGTTGAACACGCCATTGAAGATCAGCTCGGTGAGCAGTAGCTCGTCGCCCGTACTAATTTCACATGCGACACGACCCTTCAATTCAGCAATGTCCGACGCATTCGTGAAGCCCAGCCGTCGCAACACACGTTTTCGGCATTTGAGCTCCTCGAGTTGCAGAATATCGTGCGTCGCAAAGATCCGTTTCTTCAGTGCCCGGATGTTTGTTTGAGCTACCTGTTTCTGGGCATATAGAGTATATAGATGCGGGAGACGAGGATCTGTGTGAAGAGGGTTGGAGAACATTTTTTTCTCCATGACCTCAATTTTCTAACAGGGGCACTGTCAGCGACGGCGGACGACAGAGTAATGGCGCCCCACCCTGACTAGGTTGAGGAACTTTTCGTCTTTAATTCCCATGTTCTCGATGGGGTCGAGCAACGCTATTCCGTCGGGGAACCTGCGCTGCACTTCCAACACACTCTTCCAGACGGTATCCCGAGCTTGTTCTTGTCGCAAATCTTTCGGAAGGAATATCCGGATATGGCTTATCGCCTCAATTGTAGACAGTAACACTGGGACGACAAGCGGATTGCCCTTGTGACCTCGTGGGCAAGGCAGAATGCCACCCGGTGTTGGCGTAGTAATGTTTCTGTCTTTGGGAAGGGCAGCCCCCGCTTCACAGTTCAATAGAACATCGAGTATATATTGTTCGTGTGGGGGGATCTCGTCAATCTGGAATTCCGATTTTGTCTAAAAATTGTGGCTAGGTGAATGGATCGCGAGCTAAAGAAAAGCGGGGACCGACCTTCGACTTGATGCGTTTTTGAAAGTTGATAACCACGCCCCAGCCAAAGTCGGCATCTTTGTGCTTGACGCGGACTAGACGGCCAGCCTGGAGGAAGGGTAGGCTATATGTTGGGTGCGTGATGACCGCTCGGAAGTCTTCCCCCATCTGATCGAGTTGTTGGCGGTAGTCATAGTACGCGGCCACAAGGTGTTCGTCTGGGATATGTATCGAGTCCCGCCGCCTCTCCTCTGCCCTCAGTTCTAAGCGGTTCGTGTTAGCAAGAAACTATGTACGGCAAGCGCTTTGACGACAAACCTTTTTCTAGCACCGGAATCCCAGCACTACTTTGAAACTGGAAGAAACACCGTTCAAGCATGTACTCGGGACTGATCCCTTCCACTTTGAGAAGGTTCAAAATCATATTGTATCCAAGATGGAAGGCCGAATCGAGTCGGTCAGCCTCTCCCTTGATCATAGACTTCGCAGAGGAAGGCTCGAGCTTCTCGTCACACATCATAATGACGACACCGCGATCATCTAATCCACGACGACCCGCGCGACCTGACATTTGGATGTACTCCCCAGAAGAGAGGTCCCGAAATTCACGCCCATCAAATTTCCGGGCTGCTGTGAAGACCACAGTTTTTGCAGGCATGTTGAGACCGATAGAGAACGTTTCGGTTGCGAAAAGTACTTTGATGAGACCCTCTTGGAAGAGAATTTCGATAACCTCCTTTAGAATCGGTAGAAGACCTCCATGGTGGATGCCGATCCCACGTTTTAGAAGGGGAAGGAGGTTCGATATCTGAGGAAGATTGCGATCGTCCGCGGAAAGGTTGTCAATGGCATTCTGGAAGATGTTCGTGACCAGTTCCTGCTCATTATTTGAGTTGAATTCAAACTTCGACATGGTCAAAGCCAGAGCTTCGCATTCTCGTTTGCTAAACGCGAAGACAATGACAGGGTTGTAGTTTTTGAGCATGATCATTTTGATGATCTTGGAGATGTCAGAAGAACCTACGAGACGGTGAGACAACAAAGGAGCCTTTAGTAAAGTAAAGTATACGATACCTTTCTTTTCACCACCCTTTTTGGATTTCCCCTTACGTCCCTTGCCGCTCTGGGGATCGGCGGGATCTTCGCCCATCTTTTCCTGCAGGGTTCCCATTGCTTTGCTGAAGTTATCCTCTTTAAACTCGCCTTTCTCATTAACCACCAGGTATATGCCTTCTCCGCCTGCAGGAAAGAGGTAGTGCTGCAGGGGTGTCGGGCGGAAGTCGGTATAAACGACGTGACATGGTTGTTCGTGGGACTTGCATATCCACTCTGCGAATTGCATAGCGTTGGGGATGGTGGCTGATAGAAACACGTATCGGACGGTGTGAGGGAGTAGAATAATGGTTTCCTCCCAGACTACACCGCGTTCCTTATCTCGCATGTAGTGAATTTCGTCGAATATAACCCATGCGACCTCTCGCATAATTTCAGATCCACGGTACAGCATGGAACGCAGAATCTGACTCGTTGATAAACAGTGTGCTCTGAAGCATGTTAGACCACTCGCCTCTGTTGTCATGACCAAGCAAGTCGCGGATGGATTGATAGTAACATCACCCGTCATGAGACCCACGTCACCGAACTCGGCAAGCATCTCGCGATATTTTTGATTACTGAGAGCCTACACGATACCGAACACGTTGATACCTCAGCTCCTACTAAGACGTGGACTCAAATTCGCTCACTTTTATTGGACTAGTGTATATTACACGTTGCCGGTTCAGCAGACATTGCGCTATGGCATATTCTGCCACTACCGTTTTACCAGCGCTGGTGTGCGCTGATACCAAGACACTCTCATTCCGCTGGATAGCATACACCGACACCTGCTGAAACGGATCGAGGGAGAATTTGTATGCCCTAGCGGGTTTTGAGGGGGGGATGTGTTTTGCAATGGGGATATAGTCGTAGCCAGGAGGAATCGCGACTTGATGGCGGACCTGAGCAGCATGAAAGGGGATCTGAAGATTCCGCGGCGTCACAAACCTGATGTCGTAGTTCCAGTCTTGAGCCCTCCTCGACAGGACCGGTCAATCCACCACTCGCGGCCATCTCGCGCTTCGCCTCAGTCTGAAACTCATCGACCACGACGGGAACTGGGCTTGCAGCACGAGGTCGCTTTGCGGGTCTCTGGAGGCCGTCGCGCGACGTTGGTTGCGGCCTACGCACATCGGAAGAACTTGGCTTTCTCTTTTGACTGGCGGGGGACACGGGAGCAGGTGCAGGTATATGAATCTTGTCCTCGAGGACTTCACTGTCGCTTTCGTCCTCTGGGGGCGCTCTGTCGAGAAAAGAAAAGAAATCTGGCGTCATTTCGAAAGGTAATGAAGAGACCTTTGACAATCAATCGTAGTAAACAATTCGATTACGTAAAGGACGGAATTTCCCAGTGCACATCGACAGGGACCACGATAACGCTCTGACGGCGACGGCGGCGGGCATACATCCAAGCTCTCCACAGTGGGTTGCAGTTGGCAGACATCCCAGATTGAGGTGGCCAGTACTGACTTTTTGAATCCAGGATGTCGTCAAACTGACTCTTGCCAGCTCTGATGACGACAAAAACGAACCGGCATGGAGAGGAAGAGTTACGACAATGGCGCCATATCGAACGAAAGACGCCGAGCAATGCAACGATCGTTATTGCGAATTGCCGATCTGGTCTGCGGTAACAAAGGCAAATGAGACACACTCGGTCTTGTCCTGTGTCTAGGCAAATCGATCCCGAGTTCTTGTCCAGGTGGACACCGAATCGGCCTATAAGAGGTCTCGAATCGCGATGGAAATGACGCGCCCCTCCAATGTCGTTCTCTCCTACTGTCTCAACTCTCATCGCGCTCTGGGGTGTGATGACGATTTATATGGTGAGCAGGCGCAAGCTACGAAAACGGTATCCGCTGCCCCCCGGTCCGAAACCTCTCCCTTTGATTGGAAACTTGCTCGATATTCCCTTGAAAAACGAGGCTGTGACTTACAACGCGTGGGCCAACGAATATGGTTCGTCCCCGCTCCATAATCCGTACAGTTCATCCTGATGCCTTGCTCAAGGTGACTTGGTGTATGCCACCGTCATGGGTCACCGCATACTCTTCGTCAATTCCCCGCAGATCGCGAACGACCTCTTCGAGAAACGGTTTGCCAATTACTCCGATAGAAACAAGCTGCCTATGATCAATGATTTGTGAGCGTCTTTCGGACACAGCGATACCGAGATTAATCCACCACTTAGAATGGGCTGGGACTGGAGTTTCGGCCATATGCCATATGGTTCGTATTTCCTTGCCTTCGCTGATGCCCACTTCGGTGACCTTTGTCCGATTGTATAGGGGAGCGCTGGAGGAAACACCGCAGGATGTTTGAGCGCCAATTCCGGCCAAAGACTGATACATACTGGCCCCTCCAGCGAAAAGAGGCGCACACTCTTCTCAGGAACATCCTCGACACCCCGGAAAATCTCATTGAGCACCTCAGGCAGTCAGCATGCACCAGTCCTTTTTCGTTCCACACGGCTAACTACAGCACAGAAACGCAGCGGCGGTAATCATGAACGTGATCTACGGAATAATAATATCACAACAGGCGGACCGGTATATCGACATTGCTGAGAAGGCTTTGGAAGGGATGGCGAAGGCGGCGGCTCCAGGAGCGTTCCTCGTTGACGTCTTTCCCTGGTGTGAGTGCTGTCCTGGAGTGGGATGTACCAGACTGATTGTGATATGGCAGTGAAATATGTTCCAAGTTGGGTGCCGGGAGCGGGGTTTCAGAAGAAGGCTGCAAATTGGAAGAAGTATGTGCTGGAAATGCGAGATGCTCCCTTCGTGGCTGTACAGAAGGCGTTGGTTAGCACACGTTGCCATTCCGACGTGCGTCAAACTAACCTGTTGTAAGAACACGGGTACCGCTTCCCCCTGCTTCGTTACCCACCTCGTGAATGACTTGACCGATACCGAGGATGCGGAAGAGCAGATTGAGATCATTAGAGGATGTGCTGGCCTTGCATATGCCGGTAAGAGTTTGGATATTAATATTAGAATTTTGACGTGCTCATTGAACTCCTCAGCCGGAGCAGAAAGTGTAAGAAGATGATTCTCAGCGCAAATTCAGTTTGCTGATCCCACGTAGACCGTTTCCTCCTTGTCGTCGTTTTTCTTGGCCATGGTTCTGTACCCCGCTGTCCAAGCCAAGGCACAAGCGGAACTGGACTCTGTCATCGGATCTGGACGCCTCCCCGACTACAACGATAGACCGTCCTTGCCATACATTAACGCCATCGTCAAAGAAGTACTTCGGTGGAATCCTGTAGCTCCGCTTGGTGACCATTCTCCGCCGACAGCGATGATCAACGGAATTGAGTTATCCTTCTCCAGGTCTTCCTCACATGGTTACCAGGGACGATGTCTATAACGGATATTTCATTCCTGCTGGAACGACCATCATTGGCAACACTTGGTGAGCCACTTTTCCCTCGCGGAGCGCTCGGCCAAGATACTGAGATCAACTTGACGTGCAGGACCATCTTGCACGATGAGCGAAATTACATCCAGCCAATGGAATTCTTACCAGAAAGATTTTTGAACCCCGACGGGAAAACGGAAAACGTCGAAGTTCTCGATCCTGCGACCGCGGCGTTTGGCTATGGACGACGGTGAATTCAAATAGAATTCTGCTCGTGAGCAGTGGTTGATGTGACCTTGTGCGCAGCATCTGTCCAGGTCGTTTTATGGCAGACGCAACTTTGTATATTTCTATCGCATGCATCCTTACCGTTTTCGACATTCGCCCTGGCAAAGACGAAAAAGGTATTCCGGTCGAGGTCAAGGCAAACTTTGAGTCCGGAATGATCTGGTAGGTTGCAATGCTCTGATACTTCAATGGTCGCTATTCACTGAATTACAACCCAGTCACCCCAAATCCTTTTCTTATACAATCTCTCCCCGCTCCGAAGCGGCGAAAGCGATCGTCAAGGACACGGCTATTCTCGCGTAACTGCCTTCCTTTCTGTCAGTGGCTGTTTCTGGTGAAGGACCTCGTACGCTAAAGACGCATCTAGTTGTTTGCATCCACGCCTACGATTACTTCTCGAATACGGTTATCTTTTTTATGAGACCTGCACCCAACCGTTCAATCTCGTTCACTACGGATTGTCGATTGAGCAAAACGGTATCTCTTTTATCCTTTGCCTTCGAGTTCTTCCCCTGTAACTTGTTGGGTCGCGTGCGTATGTTAGATAGATGAGTCTTACCTCCGCGGCCGGTGTGCTTGAAAAACCTCCAAGAGCTCTGAATGGACGGACTCCGGAAACATTCATGAGCCAAATCGCACCGATACGATGTCCGCCGTAGATGTCGAAAAAGAACTTCAGTGTGTCTGAGTACGTCAACTGGGATGAATGGATCAGACCATGCGGCAAGGGTCAGGATAGTGTCCCGAGTACCTGCAAATCATCGAACAACATGCGAGCTGGATCAAATCCGGGGCGCGACACTGCATCGCCATCGATGGGACGACCCATGCGGCTTTTCGACCATACCGACTCATCCGCGTCGATGTTTTGGTGATACCGAGGAAGTACAGCGGGATCAAGCTCGATGACAATATCGTAGTCGTCCGTCGCATGAGAGAAGAGCCGCTGTAGGGGACGGTAAGTGTAAAACTGAACGGCTGGAACGCGAAGCTCGCCTTTACGTCGCCTGCATCGATGTCGTTTTGCTGTAGGATCTTGTAGGATTCCTTTGCCAGTGCATTCAGCCGGTGCGCAGCTACGCCATCCGGACCGCTTGAAGTCCACATTTTGCCGCTTGGGTCCTCCGAAGTTGAAATAGTCCATACGCCTTCTTTGGAGCTCACGGCCACGAGGGGAGGTTCCGTCAACGGATCGTTATCTTCGTATATAGGGACAAACAGAGGATTTTCGGGTTTCCAATCCTTAAGGAATTCGATGACCAGTGCGAACCCACGTTCCTTGCTCCTTGGTATGCTGACGGCGGTGTCGGGCAGCGCGATACCAGTACCGACGAATGGGCGGGCACATATCATTTCAACTGCTTCTTCTGATACATGAGCCCCAAGAAGCCAATGGGATGCGAGCCAGCGTTTGACTAAACGAACCGTCCCAGAGTATGCTATGTAGCGATGGGAAAGGGTAGCAATGGCGCGGTGATGTCTGGGAGCGTGAATAAAGCGGCGTGTGTAGAGATCCAAAGCTCGACGTGTCACGCACTGGTCTTTGGAAGGTTGAGCATTAGGACCGACAGGTGTCTTAATAGGTGACATGAGTCGTTCGAGTAGAACTGTCTCTCGATCATGCCATATGCGTGCGGAAAAAGACCAGCCATCGGGGGTGAGTATCTCAAGTGATGCGTGATCCTGGATGTCTGAGTCGCAGGGTTGTTCAATAAATACAGCTGCGCGAAGACCGGGACAAGCAGTCATTAGAGTAGACGCAATAGTCTCAAAGAACGCCAGTTTAATCTTTTGAACGGCATGGAGATCGTCTGGCCACTTCGAAGATTTCTCAAATTCGAGAACAACGGGAATCTGAGGAAGATATCGGAGGGGAGTAGGGAGTGCAAGGGAGGAGGACACGGGAATAGGGAGTGGGGTGAAGGCGCTCGTATGTCGAAGGTACTCGGATATGGGACTAACATTCAAAAGGGCAAGGGGAAGCTTTTCATCCAAAGCTTTGAGATTCTTGACTAAACCATCGAAAGCACCCAAGGCAGCCTTGAATCCTCCTGTGGCACTTGCGTGTTGAAGGCTTACCAAGTGATCCGGATGGCGAAGCTTTGAATCAAAGGGTGTTGCCATAGTCTGGATATCCACGGTCGGAATGCCGAAGTGAAGATGTAGGAGATGGCGAACGATGAAAGATGGGATGTGCGCCCTCTCGTCGGAAGTTTTCACCTCCCAAACAACGCTCTCAACTATGCGACCGTCCTTGAAGCGACGTAACTCGGCTTTGGGGCCCCACAGTTGACGGAATTGTTTGGCGGCTTCGGTGTCCTGTTCCTCAACAGGGGGGCCGTGGTCGACAAGCTTGAATGCATCTTCAGGGCTGTAGATGAGCCCAATATAGACAGCACGTATCCGTGAAGGACTCGACAAATCGGAAACATTGCGTACATTCGACGACGGATGAAAAATTGCGACAGCACGCACACGGTCCCCAAGACCTCGCCGGAGGATCCTCGAGATTGCGGCAAGGAGAGCATTATCGGAAGTCCCATACTCCACAAACTCAAACGTTGTTCGGTATTTCGACACGCGTAAGAGATCAACGCTGTGTGTATCGGCACTGGATTCACAACAAGTGACAAGTAACTTACCGTATGACTGCATCGCAGCGTTTTGAGAGGCGTGTTTGGTCCTTAAGGAAGACGCCTGCGAACACATCGTCTGTGCTCGCGAAAGCGTTGAATTCTTCAAGTGTTTGCTGTGCGTCGTACCGCAGCTGTGATGAAAATGTCACTGGGCGGTGAGAACATTCAATGAATAACTATACTATACCATGTCAAGAGAAGACAAGGGAACATCGACCAAGTGGTTTATGGTGGAAGTTGCGTCGACGAAGACGGCAGCATGATTTAATGCGTATTCTTCTGGTGAGAACTAGGCGAATCAGGAAAAGCTTTGCGCCGAGGACCAGACTTGTGTTTACCTTCTGCCCACTCATAGACTTTACAAATGCAGGCGCATTCTCAAAATCTTGTTTAGCTGACACCATCATATGAGGACAGATATTGGAAGTAAGAACAAATAATCTCACCCAAAAGGTCTAAGGAAGCTCGAAAGAGTTGATATGAACTCAGACCCTTTCCAACGGACCTCCTGCCCCCTGATTTCCCTTTTCCCAAGATAGAAACAGGTTCCTCTCCTTCGAGAAGGAAAGCCAACACAGAAGCCCACCATGACCCCTTTCCTTCGAATCCATGAACACAGAGGGCACTTTCGCCATACCCCCTTTGGTTTGCCCACACGCGGAGCAGTGTGTGGGCATCCCTAAATGCTGGACAGGACTGAACGAGGGCATTGGTCGATAGCAGCGCAAGTTTTGGAAAAGTCGAGAGAAGGATCGCAGTGTTATAGATAGGCGTAAATGTACATGTCGCGGAGAAAAGAATATCTGGATCTGGGCGAACACGAACGTTCCCGTGCGACGGTGAGAGCCTGTGGAGGGGTAGGGGATGAGACGAGGAGAGTGTCGGGATAACGTGAACTTCGGCATGTGCTTTCGAGAAGTCGTGCGAGGTTTCTGAACTCCCTTAGTACGGTCCCAAAAATCAGGTCATGGGATGTTCACCTTTTCGTGGCCGAAGTACGAGAACCGACTGCCGTGGATCGCACTGGGCCATTGCATAGAAAACGTCGACCTCGAGGGAAGCAGATATCGACTGTGCGACTACGGCAAGATAGTAAGAGCGCTTGTGAAAGTACCGAGCATCCAAATAATCTTTCTCTTGGAACAGCGACTGCGAGATAGGTCAAACAACCTGTGAATAGCACGGAACTGCGGCATACAGAGGGCATCTCGATAGACAGGTCCACACCAAGATATTTGCCGTCCTTCTTTTTCACGCTGATTTTGTTTGCCCAACTACCTACGACATGCATGTCTGATGGTGGTTCGAATGCCACCGTCCATTTCGTTTCATGGGTGGGTTGAGGCAAGGCAAATGATACTGCAACGCCATTTTTCGACAATGCACGCGCAGCGACGAGAGGATGTTGAGGCTGGATGGGAGGAAGAGACAGGAGATGCGATCGTAAAGTGAGGAGGAATTGTTCCAAGGATTCCATCCGTGATTCCTTGGGTCTCACGTTGGGGAGCAGGGCATCTATCTACACTGGTAGTCAGAGCGGAGACACATGAACGAACTCAATGAGACCCGCCTGGAGTTTGAACGAGTTCGACTGATACAAGTCCGCTGCATCCTTCAACGTTCTGAGTTCTTCCCCTGTCGGGAGCGTATGTTTCTGTGCAATTATCAGTACAAGCATCCAAAGGTATGTCTGCGAAACCGGGACCTTGGCAATCTCTGCATCCGTTTCTGCTTCTTCGTCGATAGGTTCTTCATCTTCGCGCTTGCGCTTCAAGTCGGTGGCCATCTGGATCGCAAAAATTTGGACGAGTAATGATTCCAGGACATACGTTCAGCACCCCTCCTCAGGGGGTCCCTGTGCCATTTACATAAATTACATGCGTCTTAATCATCAACGACAATAATCTCTGGCTGCCGGCGAGCACTCGGACTCCCGCTGGTTGGCTGGACCCGGCGTCTACTGCGTGTCCGTCCCCCCCCTTCGAGATCAACGTCTATGATCTCTGGTGCTCTCTGTCGTTTCCTTCCAGACTGACGCAACGGTGCGGTAGCTGGCATGGCCACCCGCTCCAGTATCGTGGGTTGAGACCGCAGCTCTCGCCTGGCATTCGAAGGGCCACTGCTACCGGCCGCGATTCCTCCACCCCTGCTAGATGACGCTGTTTGTGTAGTTGACACCTTTTCTTTTCCTTTGGCTTTCCTGATGCTTGATCCGGGAGCCGATGTCAGGTCTGATGTTGCCGATGGTGATGGCAGAACCGGTGGACGGGCGTAAAGTTCCGTCCAACGCTTCGCGGTCCTATCGTGCTGAGCTTTGTTCCTCGTGTATTCAGTGGCGATGGAGGGAACTAGTTGGCATGCATGGACCATCAATAGCCGTACACGAGTCTTCAGTTCTATCGAGTCTCACCTAATGGGTCATCTGCGATAGGAACGAGATGAGGATCCTTCTCATGAATAAGGACGTGAATGGACGCACGCGGGTTAGGATCCGTGAGAAGTGATGAGAGAGAAAGCATGACCTTGAAAAGCGACAACGCGGGTGACCAGTTCTGTTTGAGGATGTCAATACATATGTTTCCTTTGTCAGAGATATTCATATGATATATCCTATCACGAGGTGGGCATCCATACGATTACTGACGATCGTTTTTGCCTACCTGGTAGTAAGCGTGACTGTGGGTGCTGAGAATCTGAGAGAGGGGGTGAGCATCTGGGCTCGCACGGTAACCTGAACTCACGGATAATCGGAGGCAAGCTGGATATCCAAATTGAATACGCCTCCTTCGTATGGACTGCCCTGAGGACCCGGTATGGTGGCTTTCCAGCGGTAGAGACTGTCCTGGGTGGGTGCGAGAGTGATGGACCCGAGGTCCTCTTTCTTCGCGTCGGCTATCTCACGGTGAATGCGCTTCATGGTCATCTACGAGGAGAAGGTCAGACGCGACGTAGCAGGTAAGCCTGAGACCTGCCAAAGAGGACGATGCGGGTGGCATGGCTGGTCGTGGTCTAGGTCAGAGTGGGTCACGTGTGACGCAGTGAGAGTCATTTCTCCTGCTACACTTTCAACCCTATACCAATACCCACTACTACGCCCGCACAGGAGAAACCATGGAAACTCGAATATCTGCAGCTACCTGATCAAGAAACGCACATTTCATGTTTGGTGAATCCGACTCAGAGAGCCCGCGAGTACCCAGCCCATGGGACTCGCTCACGTCTGCGGGTTCTTCACCTCCCAAGCACAACGGAACCCTAGGAATCCCAAAACTCGTTCCAGAGGCGGAGGAGGTCGGCGTTCTCTCCTTTATTTTACCCATATCTGACAACTCACCTGTTATCCCAGGGGAACGTCGAATACAAACTCCAGCTTCTATCCCCTTCTCCTGCCCGTTTCGCTCGTCTCGTCACACAGCTCAAGTGGCGTCTTCTAGAAGGTGGCGGGCAGGCATACTATGAGCTTGGCGTCGCAGACTCCGGTACCCTGGTCGGACTCCCTCGTCAGCAGCTAGAAGAGTCGTTGGAAACACTGGAAATGATGGCCGGCGAAATTGGTGCATCTGTGATCGTGGTTAAGGAAATAGAGGTACCTCAGGAGCTGTCGAGCCTTGCCGAATCTCAGCTTGAGAGGTGGGATGGTAAGAGGAACAGCAGAAGAAAGGATAGGTTGAGGATGATGAAGCAAGGCGATGAGTCTCCCATCACGTCTCCAACCGAGTTTGAAACCGAGTTCTCGAATACTGACGGTACGGATGCTGAAGAAAACGTCTGTACCTCCCCTCCTATCTCTCCATCTCCACTTCCAGTGGAATGCGACTCCATTCAGTCTAGTTCATCCCATGTTCCATTGCCTTTCGATTCAGCCCTTGCTCTGTTCACCATGGACGTGGGGGAGGACGTGGCAAATTACGCCGACAACGAAGCTTTAGAAGATGACGTTCCAACAGACTGCGCAGCTGAGTTCGCGGTCAGTCTCGAAATCTCCTCCGTATACAAACCTCGTCCAATGAAGAAACGCGCATCGCACACCAGCCATGTCCAGTACACGAAGAAGAGACTCAAGAATGGCTACCCACCATCTAAATCCACTGAGACCACCTGTCACTCCGGAGGCTCGATAACGCAGGTTGTCTCTGAAGCTCTCACTCAGGCAGATGGGATCAAATCACAGCTCCGCAGGGACAGACGAGACAAGCATCGCGAGCTAAAGTCTAATACCCTGTTAATTCACGGTCTCACCCACCATTCCACCAAACCACCGACCGACTTCGCTAATCATGATACCGTTCCTCCATGCTCCACAGACGAACCCGATTCATGCACCCCCGACTCTCCCCTTATCGCTGTTGTCGACCCTCCTATCCTTGATGCATTAGAAACGACCATTACCTCGTCCAAGGAGCTACGGCTGATCGTGGAAGCGCTGGTTGTTAGGAAACTATCGTTAGATGAAGCATACCTAGATTTTGAAGGTTTCTCACTGCAATGACTGGTGTTATTCGCCTCGGGTCCCCGATATGAAGTTATTCCTTTTGTTATGCTGCTTACTGTTGTCTTGTACATTTGACTGATATGTCTGAGATTTGAGGTCTCGTTAGTATACCGGCTAGAGGTCGTATCTGCTATTCCGGCATAAACAATCCAAACACGAAGATCGCATTAACTTACACAGCGACTAGACAATGTTAGACCGAGGCGTCCAAAGTTTATTCAATGTGTGGATTCAAGTCGGTTGTGGGTGCACATGCTAAACTATGTATTTTTATTACGCAGTGAGGGTACACACAGGGTGAGATGTAGGAGCGGTAGGGACTGGCACCCTAGCTTCTCTAGGCGATGGATTTCCAAATTTTCTCCGCTATGTCCTCCATTACGCTTCTCCAAACTACCCCCCCAGAACCATCTGCTTCCATTTGCTGTTGGCTCGCCGTGAGTGCATACGGTACGCCCTTGTCCCCACCAGAGCTGACGCCTTTCACGAGGGGAAGCTCACCAAGAACAGAGACCCCAAGCGTGGAAGCGATAGAACGGAAGGCGTCAGGCGAACCAAAGAGTTGATGTGGGGTCGTGCAAGAAGGACAAATAAAGTAGGCTTGATTAAGAATCGTCCCCGTTATCTAGTTGAATGGTCTTGATCAGTACACGAAGAACGGCGCCGCAGAAGACGTACGGGGACAGAAATTTTGCGAAACATAGATATCCCGCGTCGCACGTCTGCGAGGGCAACATCTTGTGGAGTCGATACGATTACGGCTCCTGTTTAATCTCAGTACGTAAGAAACGAAGAATGAAGAACGAGTATAAAACACCATTTACGACTACCAGCTGTCCGAGTGTCAAGGGAACATCACCCGTCCCTGGTGGCATGTCGATTACCAGGACATCTAAGCCAGGGCCGTGTCCGGACTCGCGCCAGTCGACATCGAGAAGCAGTTGTTGCACCGCTTTCTGAACCATTAAACCTCTCCAAACAACAGCGGCATCCTCCCTCGGTTTGTTCTCGGCCGACTTTGGAAGAAGGTAGCCTATGGACATGGTTGGTAACCCGTGGTTCATAATAGGCAATAATGCACCGCCTTTTTGATGCAGAGTAGTAGAAGGTGTGAGACGAGGAATGCGGAGACGGCCTACCGGATGTCAAGGCAGGTTCGTCCGAATGTTGAAGACCCATCAGCATAGGGACGGATGGACCGAAGATGTCAAGATCAAGGACACCGACGCGAAGGCGACGTCCAGATGACGGTGGCTTCCGCGTGGCAAGTGCAAACGCGAGGTTTACTGGGCGGAACAGCTCATAAGAACTTGACGGAGCGCGGGGTGAAAGTACCATGCGAACCTGCGACTGTACTTTTCCCGACACCGCCCTTGCCACTGGCGACTGCAAGGACATTTGAAACGTGTGGTATGGGTCTTTTTTGGATCGGTGAGGCGCGACGGGGCATCTGGGGAACTCCATTGGAGCGGGGAGGCAGGCCCTACTGAACGTGGGTCTAGCAAGCATGCAGCTGGAAAAATAGAGACGTACCAAAGGATTTTCGTGCAAACTAGTGAAAGTGGTCGAGAGCGACCTTGTACGACAAATCTGCCAGCGTATACAATGCTTGAACATGGCTGCAAGTTTCAAGAGCGGGTTTCATTGAAAGTTGCGTCATCAACCCAAGGACCCCAAATACCCCATTTAAGCGACACGTCCAGCTTGACTCCTTCAGCTCAACATGATGGTGAGGGGTCTCTGAATCACACCATCACCACGGAATGGCACTGAGAAAAGACAGGAAAATTATCCTCTCGCAGATGCTCCACCCCCTCGATACGCTGTGGAATCTGATGACGAAGATGAATACAATCCATTGTCCCCTCCGAATAGATCAGATCAGCCCCCCGAGGTGAAGATCGAGTTCAAGTCCATCTATGATATCCCTTCCAAGAGACCCCTTATATTTGCGTCGGGCGAAGCGGGTTTGAGTTGGGCAAAAATTATCGACGTCAACCTCGGCAATCAACGAGCTGGCATCTACGTCGACACGCTTCCAGTGCGGGTTCATCCCTTTGTATGTGCGTGGTCGATCTGACACTGTGTAGGTAGGACTGCTGTTTTGTCCACCGTGGACGAGCGCTATCGTTGTCGTATCCGAATCTGAGACCCGCACACGGCTGCCACTCTTCGCCATGACCGCGTACACTTCGGCAATTATCGAGCGCTTGCAGCCAACCAGGTAGTCTCTAATTCTCATATATTTGAGTTTCGATGACCTTACCGTTTGTCATCCTCGAGTGTGGCTATTCTAGATTCTTACCCAACTAAGGTATATATATCATCGCGAGTGATTTCGCAAGAGAACGAACCTATTCGCTATCTCTCCCTGGGAAAAAAACCGGTTCCTGTAAGTGGGGGAGAACACAGACAACCGCTCGATTTACCTTCGCCTTAATCAGGACTCAGGACTCGAGCTGTTCGCTCCCCCAAATCTCCTGCAATCAACTACTGCTGCCCTCTTGAATGAACTTTTCCTGCGTTCCCTAGCTGCATCGGGAGACCCATACTTGGATCGAACCGCTA
>JBBPKC010000116.1:0-53999 GCA_038089055.1 Tylopilus aff. balloui | reverse complement strand
TCCAACCCTTAGACCTCCAACCCTTAGACCTCCAACCCTTAGACCTCCAACCCTTAGACCTCCAACCCTTAGACCTCCAACCCTTAGACCTCCAACCCTTAGACCTCCAACCCTTAGACCTCCAACCCTTAGACCTCCAACCTTTAGACCTCCAATCCTCAAATCTCTAGCTCTCAAATCTCTGACCCTCAAACCTCTGGACCCCAGATCTCTGACCTCTAACTCTCCACCTGAAATCCCAGGGCACAATTCCATTGCAAGGGCACATCACATAAGATGAAGCCAATGCCCCATTTGCCTCAACTCCAAAGTTCCAGAGTTATGCAGGACTTTATCAGTCCAGTCCTAACAAGGACCTAGAGTTGACTTTTGAGGCCTAAGATATAATATTCTTCTAGATCCCCATATTATTAATGCTCTTAATCTCACTTTAGCTAATAAAATTCAAGCCTTTTCTTAATCTAACCTTCTTGTTGTTATAGTTTTATTTTTACATTGTAGCCTTTTCCTGATATTGGTGGAACACCCTGGCATGTTCCCTATGTCCTCTTATCGAATAAAGAGTATTCTTCTTCTCCTCACTCAGTCCTCCTTCATGATTTCCATGTTTCCAAGTTATTTACTCTTCTCTATGGCATGTCTTGATTAACCATTTTGCTTGTTCTTGTGACTTTGCTTCCATCTTGTTCTACCAAGTTCTCCTCATGACTTTGCTTCCATCTTGTTCTACCAAGTTCCTATTGCTTAGTCATTGTCTTCCAGTCTCACTATTTAAACTGACCTCTGTACTGCTATAATGTTATATTTTATCTATGCAATTCAATGTAGCCTTGTGTTCCTTCTAGACTGGACCATCTGTCCATTGAGTTGATCAGCCAAATATCGAGCTTTTCTTTGTCCACTTCCAGTATAACTAAAACAGTGCCTCTCTGTGAGTGCCCCACACTGGTAGAAGCTCTCAATCCCAGACTTTGCACATAACAAAAGACAAAACATACTAATTCTCTCTTCTATCATGAAGCAGAAGACATTACTATATCCATCACATCATTCAACATACCCAGAACCCCCTCTCCCATTGCCACTGACAATAAAGTTCCCACCACCACTAGTATCCATCAGTCAACAAGCCCATGGATCAATCTCTATGCAGTACAGTCCTCAATATCTCTTTGATGATGAGTAACAATCATCCCAGCTGGAATCTCTATCCCCATTGTTCCATGAACCCTACCAATCCCCATGGCAACAACCACCTTGAAATCCATAGAACTCAAGGCCACACTCTCTCCCTCATTTAAAGGGAATGTTATATTTGCAATCAATGGTGATTGGCCATGGAAATTCACTTCCAGGTAAACTTCAAGATATACAACACTAATGATAAAAAGGTTGTAGCCTTTTTAGGCTGCATGGAGGGCCTTCAACCTGGAGCCTTCGCAGAAGCCTAGTACCACAAGATACTAGACCCCCAATGCCAACCAACTGAGTAAACCATCATCAAGGTCATGGACAACTTCTCCAAGACCTTCTACCCCTATGACCAACAGGCTAATGCATACTCCAAACTTGGTCAACTATGCCAGGCAATCAAGGTCCACAAGGACCAGCACAAATCTGATGAATTTCAACTCTTTGTCATCAAATTCAAAAATCTCATGGCTATAGCCAGAGTCACAAATGAGAAGGTCCTCATTGACAAGTTTCTATGAGGACTAGATGACCACCTAGTCACTAACATCCTCTCCATGCCCACCATTCCCACTACCATTGCAGAGATGATTTCTTATGCCAAGGCCTTTTATACCCACAAGACAACATGGCTAGGATTTCTAGACCATAAAAAACCCTATGTAGCTCAAATGTCATATCCCAGGCTTCAAAAGCCAACTCTGGATCTTCTGGATGAACACCAATATAACTCTGGACTATTTCCTGTCTTCCACTCCATTCATTTCTTCCAGACTTACATTAGTAAATTCCTCTGACTTCCATCTTCCATTTGCCTCCATTCCCATTCTTCCAGACTACTTATACTCCCTTATGCTTCATCCTTTGGTATTAGAACTACTCCAATGTCATTGCTCACTCAGAGCATGATCCTAAGGCTCCAACTCAGTAGAGCCAACACTTGACACTTTTGGTACATACTTCATTCCAACTCTGGACTTAGTCATCTAGTTTTCTCTCTGTATATAAACTCTATAGTCTACTACCTGTAGACCTCAGTTTGAATATCAACATAGACAACCGAGTCTATTTTCCTCTTGTTCTTCTATGACCTTCATTGAGGGCTTGATGCCCTCTCTCCTCCCTCCAACCCTCAGACCTCTGACTCTCAGACCTCCAGACCCTGGACCTCTGACCTCTAATCTTCTGCCTAAAATCCTGAGACATGATTCCATTGCAAGGGTGCACCACATAAGATGAAGCCAACACCCTGCTCACCTTAACTCCGGAGTTCTGGAGTTGTGCAGGAGTTCGTCAGTCCAGTCTTAACATCAAATCACCAAACCATGACATCACATCTTTATCATAATCACCAAAGACCCCAACACCATGGATATCGACACAGTAACCCTAAGGAAACTTATCCCAAAGGAGCGGGCAGAGTGTCTCACCAAAGGACTATGTTTTAGATGTCGCCGACCAGGTCATAGTGCCAAGGAATGTAAGGAGACAACACCGCGTTCCCAGATGAAGATTCAAGCTATCGCCATCACCACTACTCCCAAAACCCCTTTAGCTCCCATCTGTTAAGACTGAATGGACAGACTCCTGCACAACACTGGAACTCTAGAGTTGAGGCAAGTGGGACATTGGCTTCATCTTATGTTGTTACACGTGAGGATGAAGTCAAGAGGACTCTTTCAACATGGGACATTTACACAAAGGCACCGTCTTAAATATGTTGAAGTTGACTGAGAATAATCTAGGACTTCTTGGGTAGACAACCCAAGGAACAAGGAATGACAAACGACCAGATAAATTCATGTAGACAAAATGTGGGAAATTACAGGTCGTGTCATATCAACTTAAATAATGAGAGACTGAGCAATAGAATCATATGGAAGCAGAGAGAACAAGTGAGGTAAGCAAGAGGCTGACTCGGGTATCAAGTAGTTATCGTAGACAACTAATACTGATGATGAGGCATACCATGGAGATGACTGATAGAGCAAGAACGAGATTAATTGGAGACAAATGAGGTGACGAGCTTGGACAGAAAGAATGCCCATTCCTATAGGACAAGCAACCAAGGCTCGGTTAGAAGAAAACGACAAGAAGAGGTTCTCCCATGGACGAGGATGAGAAAAACATTGTGGAAAACTAGGAGAACTGTAACATTACCCCCCTGGTACGTTCGAGGCCCTGTCTCGAACTCTTTAATCCGTTCCCCCCTCCAATTGTGCTTGAGCCTCCAGTAGGAGGGCCATACGAGAATGCAAGCAGTCATCAACCAAATGTCCGAATTCATCACAAACTTCACAGCAACAACGATGGCAGAACCAAGTGGAGTGACACCAGTGAAGGCAGAAATTGCATTGCAGGGTGAGGTATTGAGAACGATAGTGACCGGGGGCGTAATCATGGCAGGCAGTGCAGCGATATTGAGGGCAATTAATGCAGAGATGCCCTGTAGTGCGACACTGATAGCAAATGGTCTCTGGGGTGGTGATGGGATATGTTTGAGAGGGAGCAAGGGGTAGAACTTGGGTGAGGGAGGTGAGGATAAGGGGATGGCCCCTCGGACCGTTATGCGAAGCATTGTGAGAGATGATGTAGAGTGGATTACGGGGGTTATGGACATCGATCGGGAGGTTAGTACAAACCTCCGGGGCCAGGATTGGAACTGGGGCAAGGTCGACAGGTCTAGGGGAGGGGGGTTGGGTTCGCTCGAGGTATTTGAGCTATTGCAATTTGTGGAGAGTTTGGAACAAGGGCCTGAAATAGGGGAGCAGGACATTCAGCTCTAGGTTTCATACGTAATGAGTGAAACCTTGGTCATGGAGAATGTCCAAAAGTTTAGTCATAGTAGCGTGAAGTGGAGAAAGAACAATTGTGAGGTCAATGGGCTGATCTCCCAGGCATTGGGCTGTCAAAGCGACAGTCGCTAGCCGAGATTGAAGGTAATAGGAAATTAAGTCAGGACACAATGTGTCCCCTTCATACTCCATGGCATGCTCGATCAAATGAAGAATATCAGGGGAGAGAAGGGTGTGACTGTAAAGTAAACGTCTATGTTCAATCAGTAACGTGGAGGGATCAATAGGATGGGTAGTGGCACGAAACATACATGACGTTGGGGAGTAGTCTGTTCTGGCGAAGGTGGGAGACAAGGCAGGAGTTGATAGATTGGAGGGTTGTTGGGACATTGCTTTCGAGGGCAGCAGTAGATTGGCAGTGAAAAGAGCTGCGAGTTGAGAGGGGGATGGAGTTGTGTTGTATTTTTCTGATGCTGCAGTGAATAAAAAGGTAGAGGAGAGCAATGAGAATGCAGGCGGAGGTAGAGTATACGAGGGCAAAGATCAGAAAGGGGAGCATGGCAACCAGCGGATCTAGAGATGGTAGATTCGTTTATAAGCAGATAGAATCCGCTTGGCATGTGTTAGGTTAGCTTCTGGTTCCCAGGTATTTTTGAATAATGGATACCCCTTCCACGTGGTCAGGTACTGCTGGTGAGAGGTGGTTCTCCAGTGGGCGATTATCTTTTCTACCTTATATTCTTCTTCGTTTTCTATGATTTCCAGTAGTGGTTTAAGGAAGTTGGGACCATGGATGGTGGTCTCTCTGTAGGGGGTTAGCAGTGATGCATGGAATACATCATGGATCTTCCAGATAGGTGGGAGGTGAAGTTTGTATATGGTGGGGGAGAGAATGGCAATGATGGTAAAGGGTCCGTACCTTTTAGGGGATAGTTTGGGTGATGCGGATTTTAGCCAGAGGTGTTTGGCCTTGAGCCAGACTTGATCATCGATGGTCCAGGGTTTGAACTTCAAAGAGATCCTTTGTTTCATCAGTAGTTGAGCTGATTGGTGGGCTGCTAGAGCTTCTTTTCTGGCTTCTTCAAGCCAAGATAGGCGGACATTAAGAGCAGGCAGGAAGGTGTTGGGATGTAGCAGGGGGTATGCTCTAGATTCATATCCTAAAATCAGTGAGTAAGGGGATGTCTGAGTTGTTGAATGGACGACAGAGTTGTGATGGAATTCTGCAAGTGGGAGAAGTCTTCGCCACTCTGTGGGGTTGTCAGTGCAGAATATGCATAGGTATACCTCTAATTCCTGGTTGACCCTTTCCATTTCCCCATCAGTTTGAGGGTGGTAGATGGACAATAGGTGAAGATCATATTAGAGAAGACGTGCTAGTTCTCGGGCGAAAGCTGAGGCAAACTGTGGCCCTTGATCAGAGATGCAGATGTCATGAAGGCTGAATCTAGGAAAGACATGTTGTAGAAATAATTCAACAACATCTGTGGCAAAGACTGATTTGGAACAGGGGATGAAAATTACCCCCTTTGTAAGGCCATGGTTGACCATGACTAAAACTGAGTCATAGCCGGTGGTGGGGGAGAGGCCTGAGATGAGGTTGATGGAGATTTGCTGGAAGGGGCACGAGGTGGAGGAGGAGAGGGGGCATAGGGGAGGGAGGGTGGGATGGGTGTTGGGTTTGGCTTGTTGGCAAATCGCGCAGCCCAGGATGAATTTGCAAGTGAAAGAGGCTAGGCCAGGCCACCAATAGTCTTTCTCTAGAGAGGATTTGGTGCGAAAGTAGCCCATGTGGCCTTCCATGGGTGAATAGTAAAGAGAGGAGACAAGGGAGTGGCGAGCGTCAGGGGGAATATAAAGACAATGTTTGAAGAATAGTTAGCTGCCATTGAAGTGCCAGTCCTATAGAGTGGAGCAGGGAAACAGTGGGGTGTTGGAACGAAGGAAGGAGATGGCTTTGAGGACTAGTGGGTCAGAGGCTGAGGAGGAGCAAATTTTGTTGGCTAGTGTGAGGTCGAGAGCATTAATGATCTGGGAATCGGGGAAAATGGATAAGTTGATATTGTCCGAGGACATGTCAATCTCATGACAACGAGAGAGGGCATTGGCAGGGGCCATTTGAGAGCCTGGGGTTACCTTCCAGAGAATGTCAAAATCCTATAAGAAAAGACTCCAATGGGCCTGACGTCGAGAAAGTTTGCAGGGATCTTTGATAAAAGAGAGATTTTTATGGTCAGTGACGATAGTGATAGGGTGTGGGATGCCTTGGAGCAGATGTTTCCACTCCTCCAGTGCTAGTATAACCGCCAGTAGTTCTCTGTCATAGATGTCGTAGTTTCTCTGTGCAGGAAGGAAAGTCTTTGAGAAGAAGGTGCAAGGGTGTAGATTGCCATTGGCATCTGTCTGTTGTAGGATGGCTCCAGCTGCTACTAGGGAAGCATCAGTCATGAGAGTAAAGGGTTGGGAAGGATCTGGGAGTTGAAGGACTGGAGCAGTGATGAATTTTAGTTTAAGAGTGTCGAAGGTGTGTTGGTGGGTAGGGAGCCAGGTCCAGGGAGTATCTTTGGTGGTAAGGGCGGTCAGTAGGGTGACCAGATCAGAGAAGTTAGGAATGAATTTGTGATAGAAGTTACAAAACCCTATAAAAAAGTGCACTTCTTTTATAGTGTGGGGGAGTTTTCAATCATGAATGGCCCTGAGTTTGGCGGGGTCCATTTGAGCCGTTCCTTGGCCGATTATTAGACCAAGGAATTCAATCTGAGGGGTATCAAAGGCGCATTTGGGGAGTTTCAAAGAAAAACCCAGTTCCCTAAACCGTTGGAGGACTCAGAGGGTCCGTTTGTGGTGAATGGTAATGTTGAAGGAATGGATTCTGCAGTCGTCCATGTATATTTCTAGCCATCCTTTGGTGATCATGTTGGCAAAAGAGTGGTTCATGAATGCTTAAAAAGTGGAAGGAGCGTTATAGAATCCAAAAAACATAACTGTGGGTTCGAAGAGACCAAGTGGGGTAATGAATGCCACTTTCCATTGGTCCATGGGTCGCAGGCGGATGTTGTTATATCCCCATCTGATGTCGAATTTGGTAAAGATAGTGGACTTCTGCATGTTTTTGACCAGGGTGTTGACTAGGGGGAGGGGATATGCATTGCGAACAGTGAATGAGTTAAGATATTGATAGTCTTGACAAGGTCACAGTGATCCATCCTTCTTGGGGACAAAGAAGAATGGAGAGGCTTGGGGGGAAGTGAATGGGATGATGCATCCGGTTCTGAGGTGTTCAGTGATGAATTCCTGCAGGGCCTCTCATTTTTTCGGATTGAGAGAGTAGATTTTGGTGACCTTGGGGATAAAGTCATCCCGAAGTTCAATGGTATGATCAAAAGGTTGGTGTGGGGGTAGCTGATCATGCGTCTTTTCTTCAAATACGTCTTGGAAGTCTTGACACCAGAGCAGTAGCGTAGTTGGGGGTCTAGTTTCTTTCTAGGCTACTTCGGTGGAGATGGTTAGTTTATTTACCTCGAGGGTCTAGTGCTGGGTTTCTTCATCCAAGTCTGGGTGCAGGGACAACCATTCAGTCAGGTGTTGGACAGTAGTTTCAATGGCATCAATGGAGGTATTGGGTAGAGTAAGCATGTGTTGGGCCCAATCGATGCAGGGGTTGTGTTGGTTGAGCCAGGGGGTGTCTAGGATAATACAAGGACGCCCTAGGTTCATTACGTAAAGTTTCTCAGTCAAGGTAAGACTTTCAAACTCTAGTTAAAGCTTTGTTCGCCATTTGATAGTGCCTTTGCTGTTCGTGGTGCCATCAAAAATGATGGCGACAATGGGTTGCAAGAGGTAATGCAGGGGTGGGCAGAAGTGGTACATAAGGGACTTGTCGATGAAATTTCTGGTAGCTCCACTATCGATGAGGACAGTGGTTTCGACGGTTTTATCTTGGTATCTGATGGTGACAGGAAATTGGAGCGTTCGTGTATTTTTCAGACCTAAGAGTACAGTGTTTACATGGAGAAATGATGTCAATACAGTTCTCCATTCTAAAAATCTGATGAGGATGTTTCAGTGTTTTTCCCTCCAGATGTTTCTTCGAAGCCTTCGAAGCATATCTTGAGGACATTGAGGATGGCAGTCTGGGAATTGCCCTTGGTCTCTAATGCAGCTACATATTTCTGAAGGTCAGTGGCCGGTGGCATGGGAGGTTTGGAGGTAGTAGTGGTTGTGGCAGTTTGGATCTTGGTCAAGAGTCGAGGGGTGGTGCCCTTGCAATTCTTGGCACTATGTCCCAATCTGCGACACCAGAAACACAATCCTTTAGCAAGGCATTCTGCTTGTTCTTTCGGGGTGAGCTTTTTCAAGGTAAGTGCATCCACATCCATAGCATTGGGGTTCTTGATGGGGGCTGTGGCGACGTTCCTGTAGCAGGGTTTGGTGGTCAAGGCAATGTAGGGCATTTCAGGGGCTAGGATTCCAAGCTGTTGCACTTTATGGGTATGAAAGGATTTTGCTTGGTTGATCATTTCTGTTATGGTGGTGGGAATGGTGGGCATGGAGAGGATGTTGGTAACCAGTTGATCATCCAGTCCTTGAAGGAACTTGTCAATGAGGACCTTCTTATCTGTTACTCCTGCGATGGCTATAAGATTTTTGAACTCGGTAATGAAGGGCTGAAATCCATCAGGTTTGTTCTTGTCCTTGTGAACCTTGATGGCTTGACGAAGTCATCTGAGTTTGGCATACATGTTGGCCTGCTGGTCATAAGGGTAGAACGTCTTAGAAAAGTCTTCCATAACCTTAGCAAGGGTTCAGTTGGCTGCTGGACATTGGGGATCTAGTACCTTCTGATACCAGGTTTCCGCGAAGGCCCCAGGTTGAAGGCCTTCCATTCATTCTAGGAAAGCAGCCACCTTCTTGTCTTCCGAGTCATATATGTCTGGGTTTACTTTAAAGTGGATTTCCATAGCGAGACGCCATTGGTTGGCAAACCTTACATTCCCCTTGAAAGGGAGGGGCAAGGTTGCTCTCAGTTTGGTGGATTTCGAGACAGGGGTGGTCATAGGGACTGGTGGGGTTTGTGCGGTGACTGGGATGGATGTTCCTGTGGGGGTGATAGCCAGGCACCTACGAAGGGATACTGGTGACTATACTACATAGGGGTTGACTCACGGGCTTGTTACTAGGTGTGGAGGGGGTCTCATCGTTGATGGCGATGGGAAAAGGAGTTCGAGGAGTGTGGAATGACATAGTGCCGATGGTGGTATCTCCTACTTTGTAATAGAAGGGAGAAGTAGTACATTTCGTCTTTTGTTACATACGAGGATGAAGTTGAGAGGACTCTTTCAACGTGGGGCATTCATGCAGAGGCACCATCTTAAATACGTTGAAGTTGACTGAGGATAATCTAGGACTTCTTGGGTAGACAACCCAAGGAACAAGGAATGACAAACAACCAGATAAATTCGTGTAGACAAAATGTGGGGAATTACAGGTCATGTCGTATCGACTTAAATAATAAGAGACTGAGCGATAGAATTGTATGGAAGTAGAGAGAACAAGTGAGGTAAGCAAGAGGCTGACTCGGGTATCAAGTAGTTATCACAAACAACTAATACTGATGATGAGGCATACCATGGAGACGACTAATAGAGCGAGAATGAGATTAATTGGAGATAAACGAGGTGATGAGCTTGGATAGAAAGAATGCCCATTCCTGTAGGATGAGCAACCAAGGCTTGGTTAGAAGAAAACAATGAGAAGAGGTTCTCCCATGGATGAGGATGAGAAAAACATTGTGGAAAACTAGAAGAACTGTAACATATGTGGTGTACCCTTGCAACAAAATCATGCCCTGGGATTTCGGGCAGAAGGGTTAGAGGTTGGAGGTTGGAGGGCCAGAGGTCAGAGGGTTAGAGGTCAGAAGGTCAGAGGTCAGAGGGTCAGAGGTCAAAGAGAGAACGTCAAGCCCTCAGAAGAGGTCACAGGGAGAGGATCAGAAGTTGATCATCAATGTTGATAGTCTATGTTGATATTCAAACTGAGGTCTACAGGCAGTAAACTACAGAGCTTTATATATGGGGGGAGAGCTAGATGACTAACTCTGGAGTTGAAGTAAAGTAAGTACTGGAAGTGTCAAGTGTTGGCTCTACTGAGTTGGAGCCTTAGAATCATGCTCCGAGTAAGCAATGACATTGGAGTAGTTCTAATACTGAAGGATGAAGTGTAAGAAAGTATGAGTAGTCTGGAAGAATAGGAATGGAGGCAAATGGAAGACAGAAGTCAGAGGAATTTACTAATGTAAGTCTGGAAGAAATAAACAGAGTAAAAGATAGGAAATAGTCCAGAGTTATACTGGTGTGCATCTGGAAGATCTGAAGTTGGCTTTTGAAGTCCAGAATGTGACACCATCACCAATCTCCAATGGTACATGTTCTCACTGGAGGCCAAGGGAAATTCCCAGACAGCTATCCTTGATGTACTTAAAACATGTTTCGATGGGTTTGAAGGGACATCGAAGAAAGGACATGTGAAACCTCCCCAAGTGGATTTTTAGGAAGGAGGGCTGCCTCAATGTCACCCCTCCATGTAGACACTGTACTCTTAGGTCTGAGAAACACTAGAACACTCCAATTTCCCATTACCCTCAGACACCTAGACAAAACTATCAAAACCACCATTCTTATTGATAGTGGGGCTACCAGAAACTTCATCAATAGGTCCCTTATGCATCACTTTTGCTCCCCGTTGCACTATCTCCCTCAACCCATCACCACCATCAATGTGGATGGGACCACAAATAGCAAAGGGACAATCAAATGGCAAACCAAACTTTAGTTGGAGTTTGAAGACCATGTCCTAACCAAAAAACTTTACATGACCAACCTAGGATGACCTTGTATTATCCTTGGCACTCCCTGGCTTACCAAGCATAATCCCCATATTGATTGGGCCCAACACACTCTCTCCCTTCATGATAACCTACCTCTCTACCCTATTGAAATCACTGTTAAGACTGAATGGATGGACTTCTGCATAACTCTGGAACTCTAGAGTTAAGGTGAGTGGGGCATTGGCTTTACCTTATGTGTGTGCCCTTGCAATGAAATCGTGCCCCAGGATTTCAGGCAGAAGGGTTGGAGATCAGAGGTTGGCTGGAGGTCAGAAGATCAAAGGTTAGAGGGTCAGAGATCAAAGAGAGGGCATCAAGCCCTTAGAAGGGATCACAGGGAGAGGATTAGGAGTTGGTTGTCAATATTAATATTCGAACTGAGGTCTACAGGCAGTAAACTATGGAGCTTTATATACAGGGGGAAAGCTAGATGACTAACTCTGGAGTTGGAGTAAAGTAAGTACCAGAAGTGTCAAGTGTTGGCTCTACTGAGTTGGAGCCTCAGAATCATGCTCCAAGTGAGCAATGACATTGGAGTAGTTCTAATACTGAAAAATGAAGCATAAGGAAGTATGAGTAGTCCAGAAGAATAGGAATGGAGGCAAATGAGAAACAAAAGTCATAGGAATTTACTAATGTAAGTCTGGAAGAAATGAACAGAGCAGAAAACAGGAAATAGTCTAGAGTTATACCAGTGTTTGTCCAGAAAGTCTAGAGTTGGCTTTTGAAGCCTAGGATATGATAGTATCCCTCTCTTAGGCCTGAACCCTTGAAGACCCTTGAGGTTCACATGATACCATTGATCAATGGAGTTGAAAAAACAGAGTAGAGCACAGAAATCTCCTGTGAGATATAAAGTCTGGGTGTTCTGCTACTAACCTCTCAGTACTGTACCACCATGTCCAAGCATGTGGATATTCAGGTGTGGGACGATAAGCACCTGGCAGAGTGCACTGAGGACGACAACAGGCTGTGGGATGTGAAGGTGGTGGAGCAAAGATATCGAACAAAGGTGTAAAAAAAGGAGGAATAGAGAAGAGCAGAGCAGAAAGCCTGAAGGAGGGTGGAGCAGAAAGCCTAGAGGAGGGTGGAGCAGAAGGCAGAATGACAATACATGAAGGTGGAGGTGGCAGCGCAGGTGAAGTGAGTAGAAAGGGAGCAGGGCTCTAGCAAGGGAAAGGGGTAGGCAAAGCCGGTACTGGTGTGCCAGAGATGTGAGGACCAGGAGCTGGACTGCACCCTAGGTCCAGGAAAGTTAACAGTGTGTGTGGAGTGCCACAACATGAAGGCAAGATGTGAATGGCCTGGCCAGAAGAGAATGGGGCTGGCAAGGAAACAGAAGTGGCACATGGAGAAGGTGGAGTGACCTCAAAAGAAGACAAGGTCTGAAAGAGAAGAATTGGAGAGGGTGTCAGAGATGGCAAAGTATACCTGGATTATCACAGCAGTGATCCAAGACCACCAGGACGTGATCAAGAGGCAACTTGATCGTCTCACAATCATGATGTCCCAACTGGTGGACCTCAAGACAAGTGAGATTTACCCAAACAACGAGTGTGAGGAGGATGAGGAAGATGGGGGAGAAGACAAGAACAACAAGATCGGAGTGGTGGAGGTGGAGGCATTGGCGATGGAGAAGGAAAAAGCTGGAAGGGTGAAGTTGGCGCAGATGATGGCAGAGGACAGAGAAGGGGAAGAGGATAAAGAGGGCAAGGACAGGGACATGCAGTAAATAGTCTTGTGAATGTTAACTTTTGACAAGTCAAGTGAAGTGAGATCCAGGCATCTCTGGGTACCAGAGATGGAAGTCCATGACCAATTCTGAAGTGTGATCTAGTTCAGTTGCAAGTAACCACAAAGTTTTTTCATCTGTTCTTTCATATCTGGACCACCACATCAAGTACAGGAGTTTGCAGTTCTGTTGCCTATGATCTATCTTTAAGTCAAGGATTTCTAATATCTCATATTCTGATTCACCATCAATCTCAACCAGAGGCGGAGGTAATTGTGTGCAGTTTAGAATGGTATTAGGGGTTACAGGCTCTAGTTGAGAAACATGGAAGACCAGATACATGGACTTCATGTTCTCTGGGAACCAGAGGGTGAATGAAACAGTACTAGCTTGAGCTATGATTTCATAAGAATCTAGATTTTTCTTGAAGAGCTTCTTGGAGGGGTACATGGAGCAGAAATATTTTGCCTTGACAAAGACCTAACTATCGACTTTGAAGTCCAATGCCAGAGTTTGCTTGGCATTTGCAGGTCCTTGATATCATTGCTGAGCTAGGGCTATTTCATCATGGAGGAGGCTATGGAGGGAGTCAAGGTTGATGGAGTATTCTCGGGCTTTGTCATATCTGGGCCTCAAAGCCCAATTCCGGACACTCCGGATATACTCCGGTGTAACTCTGGACTCTTTTCCACTTTTCTCTCTTGTTCACTTTGCCCAGACTAACATTAGTAAATTCCTATAACTTCCATTTCTCATTTGCCTCCATTCCCATTCTTCTGAACTATATATGCTTCATTCTTCAGTATTAGAACTACTCCGATGTCATTGCTTACTTAGAGCATGATTCTGAGGCTTCAACTCAGTAGAGCCAATACTTGATACTTCCAGTACTTACTTTACTCCAACTCCAGAGTTAGTCATCTAGCTTTTCCCCTGTATATAAAGCTCTGTAGTTTACTGCCTGTAGACCTCAGTTTGAATATTGACAAAGACTATCAACATAGACGACTGAGTCTATCTTCCTCTTGTTCTCCTGTGATCTTCATTGAGGGCTTGACACCCTCTCTCCTCCCTCCGACCCTCAGACCTCCGACCCTTAGCCCTCTGACCCTCAGACCTCTGACCCTCAGACCTCCGGACCTCAGACCTCCGGACCCCAGACCTCCTCCCTCTGACCCTCCGTTCGAAATACTGGGGCACAATTCCGGTGCAAGGGCGCACCACATAAGGTGAAGCCAATGCCCTGTTTGCCTCAACTTTGGAGTTCCAGAGTTGCGCAGGACTTAGTCAGTTCACTCTTAACACAGAGAGAGTATAGGAGTAGAAAGCTATGGGGCAGATTTCATTGTCTGGACATCAGATGAAAAGAATGCTGGTGATGGCATAGTCAGAGGCATCTGTCTTGACAATTAAAGGGAAGTTGAGGATCCAATGGGATAGAATAGAGGTGGAGGTGAAAGCATCCTTAAGGTGCTGGAAAGTGAAGTAACAGACATTGTTGAAATTCCATGGGGTACTCTTTCGGGTGAGGCAGGTGAGTGGAACAACAAGTCTGGAGTAGTCAGCAATAAATCTCCAGTAGAAGTTTGCAAATCCAAGGAAAGACTATATATCTCAGACCTTCCAGGGTTTGGGCCAATTAATAATGGCCTTCACCTTTTCTGGGGACATGAAAAGTCCAATCGGAAAGAGTTGATATTCGAGATACTTGGTGGAGTTAGTGTGGAATTCACATTTTTAGATTTGGCATAAAGTCTGTGTTTTTGAAGACGCCAGAGTACTTCCTGGACATGCTCTTCGTGTTTCACACAGTCTTCAGAGAAGATGAGGATATCGTCCAGATAGATGATGATGGAGACATCGAGGAGATCTGTGAAAATGGAGTTAATGAACTGCTAGAAAGCTGCAGGGGCATTGGTGAGACCAAATGGCATAACAAGCCATTCGAATGATCTGTAGCATATCCAGAACGATGTCTTCCACTCATCTCCAGTGGCAATGTGGACTAGATAGTAGGGATGCTGGAGATCAAGCTTGGTGTAAATCTGAGCATGGCTTGGAGCATCTAGGAGGTTGGAGATGCAGGGGAGTGGGTAGTGATCCTTTTTCGTGATCTTGTTAAGTTCACAGAAATCTATACAAAGGTAGAGTGAACCATCCTTCTTGTGGACAAAGAGTGCTGGAGCAGCATGAGTGAAGTTGGATGGGTAGATGATTCCCATGGAGAGGTGTTTATCAAGAAACACTTGGAGGGATTCGAGTTCAGATGTGAAGAGAGAATAGATAGTATCAATTAGCAGAGATGCTCCTTTTTCCAATTCAATCTTCAGGTCAAATTCGTGGTGTGGGGTGAGCTTGGATGTCTTGCCCTTGCTGAATACATCTGTGAAATTGTGATACTCCAGAGGAACTCCAGAGAGATCGACTAGTTCAGAGTTGGCAAAAACAGAGTGAAGATTGCTCTTCTGTGGGCAGAGTGACAGAGCAAACTGCACTGAGCCCTCAAGACAATAGGCAAGTGTGAAGGCAGGTGCATTAATGAGTGCAATAGATGGTGCCTTGCAGTCATAGGTATGCAATGAATTGGGGTTGGAGTCAGCTGGAGAAATGAATTCCAAGGGCTACAGAGTTGAGCTTGGGTTTGCTAGCATGGGGTGCTCAGATGCTCAGAACAAGATACTGCTCGTAACCCAATCAATCAACAAATTGTAGCAGGTGAGTCAGTTGTGTCCTAGAACAATAGAATAAGAATTATCTAGTGAAGTGACATAAAATGTCATTGGAGTGATATCACTGGTCAAAAAGCAGATAGAGAGATTAATGGCTTGAGTTATGGAGGAATTTGAGGTGCCATCAAATAAACGGAGGGATAGTGGAGGGACAGAGTAGACTGAAAGTCCATTCTTCTTCACAAATGTTGAATCTATGAAGGAATCAGAGAAGCCAGAGTCTATTAATGTGGGGAAAGGAGAGATGTTCTAGAAGACTAGGGAGACAGAGGGTAGGAGTGATTTCAGAGTTGAGAGAGCAGATGTATTGAGTTGGATCTCCTTGGGTGCATAGGAAGAGACAATGCAACCTCCAGTCTATGCAGAGTCATGAAGGTCATGGACTATTTTTTTGTCTCAGCGAAGGCCTCTGGTTTAGTTTCTGGAGTTTCAGTCTTGGTAGCACAACTGTGAATGCTAAGGAAAAGGAAGCTAGAGGATTTGGCAAGGTCACCAATGTCTGAGAGCTCTTCCATGTGCATGCTAGGCATAGGGAACTGCAAAGGTAGGTGCACTTGAGATGCAGGAGGAGTGCTCCGACTAGCAGAGAAGCTGAGAAACTGTTCGACGAGGTCAGGGGCATAATGGTTGCTACTTAAGGCACTGAAAGAGTTCTCGATAGCCCTTGCATGCGACTGTGTCATGTAGATCAACATGGTTAGGGATTCCAATGCAAGTGTGAGTTTGAATATACTGTTAAGACTGAATGGACAGACTCCTGCACAACTCCGGAACTCTGGAGTTGAGGTGAGTGGGGTGTTGGCTTCACCTTATGTGATGCACCCTTGCAATGGAATCATGCCCCAGGATTTCAGGCAAAAGGGTCAAAGGTCAGAGCTCAGAGGGCCAGAGGTTAGAAGGTCAAAGGTCAGAGGGTTGGAGGTCAAAAAGAGGGCATCAAGCCCTCAGAAGGGATTACAGGGAGAGGATCAGGAGTTGGTCATCAATGTTGATATTCAAACTGAGATCTACAGGCAGTAAACTACAGAGCTTTATAAACAGGGGGAGAGCTAGATGACTAACTCTGGAGTCAGAGTAAAGTAAGTACTGGAAGTGTCAAGTGTTGGCTCTACTAAGTTAAAGCCTTAGGATTATGCTCTGAGTGAGCAATGACATCAGAGTAGTTCTAATACTGAAAAATGAAGCATAAGGAAGTATAAGTAGTCCAGAAGAACAGGAACAGAGACAAATGAAAAATGAAAGTCATAGAAATTTACTAATGTAAGTCTGGAAGAAATAAATGAAGCGGAAGACAGGAAATAGTCCAGAGTTATACTGGTGTTTGTCCAGAAGGTCCAGAGTTGGCTTTTGAAGCCTAGGATCTTCAACCATCTAACTGAATGGCTCTTTTCCCACCCAAATACTGAAGAAAATTCTCTGTATGCATCTCATGAGATAAACAAGCTGACTATCTCCACAGAGATTGCCCAGAAGGAAATTCAATCTCTAGTCACCTTGCCACCTTGGTGTAAGGACTTTCAAGATATATTCAAAGAGACAACTCATGATCACCTGCCCCCACATTGACCATTTGATCACACCATCAAACTTCATGACAACTTTGTCCCAAAGATCACCAAAGTCTACTCCCTTAACCTAACTGAAAGGGAAACTCTTTAAGAATTTATAACCGAGTACCTACAAACAGGTCACATAGTCCCCTCTACCTTACTGCAGGCATTCCCATTCTTCTTTGTCCCAAAGAAAGATGGAACTTTTTGACTATGTTAGAACTACCACTACCTCAACTTGTTTACCATCCACAATGCCTACTTCCTTTCATTGATCAACACCCTTGTGGAAAACATGCAAAGATCCACAATCTTCACCAAATTTGATGTTCACTGGGGATATAACAACATCTACCTATGACCTGAAGATCAATGAAAAGCTGCCTTCATTACCCCCCTCGGTCTCTTCAAACCTACCATCATGTTCTTCGGTTTCTGCAATGCCTCTTTTACTTTTCAGGCTTTCATGAATTACTCCTTTGCAGATATAATAGCCAAAGGATGGCTTGAAATATACATGGACAACTGTGGGATTCATTCCATGGACATATCTACCCACCATGATCGCACCCTTAGAGTTCTCCAAAGATTTAGAGAACTGGGTCTGTTATTAAAACTTCCCAAATGTGCATTCGACACTCTGCAGATTGCATTCCTGGGATTGATCATAGGGCAGGGAATGGCTCAGATGGATCTGACAAAACTCCAGGCCATCCATAACTGGAAATCACTCACCATAGTAAAAGGCATATGCTCTTTCATTGAATTTTGTAATTTCTATCACAAAATTTCTCTAACCTTGTCGCCTCACTAACTGCACTCACCACTAAGAACACTTCCTGGGCCTGGCTACCCACCCACCAGCATGCCTTCAACACCCTCAAGCTTAAATTCATCACCACCCCTGTGCTTCAACTTCTGGACCCATCTTAACCTTTCACCCTGATGACTGATGCTTTACTTGTCATGGTAGGAGCAGTTCTCCAACAAAATGACATTAACAGAGATCTCTACCCCTGTGCCTACTTTTCAAAAACCCTCCTCCCAGCACAATGAAACTATAACATTTACGATCACAAACTCCTAGCCATTATTCTCACCTTAGAAGAATGGAAACACCTACTCCAAGGCATCCCTTACCCCATAACCATTGTTACTGACCACAAAAACCTAGCATTCGTCAGGAACCCTCGCAAACTCTCTAGATGACAAGCACACTGGAGTCTTTTTCTACAAGACTTTGACATTCTCTGGAAAGTAACCCTAGGCACCCAAATGGCCCCAGCTGATACCCTTTCTCACTGTCATGATATTGATACTTTCTCTGATAACTCTAATTTTTCTTTCCTTCTCGAACCACAGATCATCAATGCCCTTGATTTTGTCCTTGCTGACAAGATTCACTCATCCTCCATCTCCAACTCTCTCATCCTCAAGGCCATCGCCTCTCTTACCTCCAATATTCCCCTATTCTCCTGTTCTTCCCTCTCTGACTGGCATTTTGACTCTAGCCACCTCTTCTTTAAATATTGCCTTTACATTCCCTCTGACACCTGCCATTCCCTTATCTCCTCCCTTCATTACTCCCTCACCAAGGGCCACATGGAATACTTTCACACCAAATTAGCACTGGAACAGAACTACTGGTGGCCAGGTCTTGCTACCTTTGTCTGCAACTTCATTTGCAAATGTGCCATCTGTCAATAATCCAAACTGAATACCCACCCCATAGTCCCCCCTTTCCACCCCCTCTTCTCATTGGCTACCCACCCATTCCAACAAATATCCATCAATCTCGTTTCTAGTCTTCTCCTTATCACTGGGCTAGACTCTATGTTGGTTGTGGTCAACCATGGCCTTACAAAGGGAGTAATTTTCATCCCATGTTCTAAATCAGTCTCCACAGCAGATATAGTGGAACTATTTCTACAGCATGTCTTCCCCAGATATGGCCTTTACAATACTTGCATTTCTGATCAAGGACCTCAATTCACCTTAGCCTTCACAAGGGAGCTAGCTCAGCTTCTCCAATATGACCTCCATCTATCTTCGGCCTATCACCCCCAAACTGATGGGGAAATGGAAAGGGTTAACCAAGAACTGGAGGTATATTCTACACTGATAACCCCACAGAATGGCGAAGATTACTTCCACTAGCTAAGTTTCACCACAACTCGGCTATTTACTCCATCACCCTCACCTTTCCCTATTCACTGATTTTAGGCTATGAACCTAGAGCTTATCCCCCACTACATCTGAATACCTTCCTACCTACTCTCAATGTTTACCTCTCCTGCCTAGAAGAAGCCCGAAAAGAAGCTCTCACAGCACATCAATTAGCACAATTGATCATGAAACAATGAATCTCTTTACATTTCAAACCCTGGACCATCAGTAACCAAGTATGGCTAGAGGCCAAATATCTTCGATTAAAGTCTGCCTCACCCAAACTAACTCCCAAAAGATATAGACCATTTATTATCACCACCATCCTTAGTCCTACTATATACAAACTCTGTCTCCCACCAACTTGAAAAATTTGTGATGTATTCCATGTGTCTTTATTAACCCCCTATAGAGAAACCACCACCCATGGTCCCAACTTCCCCAAACCTCCCTCTACTTGAATAAAGAACAATGAGGAGTATGAAGTTGAGAAAATAATCACACACTAGGGAACTGCCACTCGATGGCAGTATCTGACCACATGGAAAAGATATCCATCTTCCGAAAATACTTGGAAACCCGAACCTAACCTTAAACATGCCAAGTAGATTTTATCTGCTTATAAACAAGGGGCCCATCTTTAGATCTGCTGGTCACTATGCTCCCATTTTTGATCATCACCCTTGTATATTCTATCACCATCTGCTCCATCGCCTCCATATTCTACCTCATCCTTCACCTAAAAGCTCAAACTCTTCCCACACTCCCACTCCCCTCTTCCTTGCCCATCTCCTTCTACTACCCCACTGCTGCCCACATTGAAGACAATATCCAACCCCATGTCTAACCCATCTACCCAACCATTCTCCCTAACATTAACCCATGTTGAATACTCTCCTATCTCTTGTATGTTTTGCACTCTGTCCTGACCCATTGACACTTTGGCTCTACCTATTGAACACTGTTGTCTTCTCTTAGCCCATACTATACTTTCCCCTGACATTTTACATTCCATCAAGCATGCCATGGAGTGAGAAGAGGACATACTCTGCCCTGATCTCATTGCCTGTTATTTTCAAACATGTCTTGCGACAATGGCCTTAACAGCCATTACCCCAGGAGACCAATCTATTGATGCTTCCATAGTTCTCTCCCCTTTACATTCCACCTTGACTTGTCTCTTAGATATCTTACATGACCAGGGATTCTCCCATTATGTCCATACCCTGGATTGCTCCATTCTAATTTTCTACTTCAAACCCCTTTTCTGCACTTTGCATGAACTCTAGCAACTCAAGTACCTGGAATGAACCTGACCACCTTCTCCCTCTATTCCCATCATTGTTTCCCCTTGCCATACCCCTAGCCCAGAATTGATCCATGTCAACATCATGCCTGTACCCATTCATTACCTCATCAAATCCCCCAATGTCCCTTATGAGAGCCCCAGTGGACATTCTATTATTCTTGCCTCACCAACCCATGTTCTCTTACTCATACCCCCCCATACTAACCCAGTTGCTGCCCCCAACATGATATGCTTTCAATGTTGTGGTTGCAGTCACTTACATATCCACTGCCCTTAGTACAGATATGCCTCCTGTCATGACCACACACCAGAACACCATCATACTCAATGCCTATTCCTTCAGTGTGACTTTTGCTCAATGTGGGGACATTTGGCATGCTACTGCCACTGACACCACTACAGTCATTGTGATAAATATGGACATCTCATGGATGACTGTCTTCGTGCACTACCTACCTTGGGAACCCTCACTCTCCTATCCGGGGACAAGAACTAGTTGGGTTCAACCAGGACTCAAGTCAGGGACTTGAGTGTACAAAGGGGATAATGTTATAGTTTTATTTCTACATTGTAGTCTCTTCCTGATATTGGTGGAACACCCCGGCATATTCCCTATGTACTCTTATCGAATAGAGGGTATTCTTCTTCTCCTCACTCAGTCCTTCTTCATGATTTCCATGTTTTCAAGTTATTCACTCTCCTCTATGGCATGTCTCAATTAACCATTCTGCTTGTCCTCGTGACTTCGCTTCCATCTTGTTCTATCAAGTTCTCCTCATAACTGTCATATCCCGGGCTTCAAAAGCCAACTCTGGACTTTCTGGACAAACACTGGTATAACTCTGGACTATTTCCTGTCTTTCACTCCATTCATTTCTTCTAGACTTACATTAGTAAATTCCTCTGACTTCCATTTTCCATTTGCCTCCATTTCCATTCTTCTAGACTACTCATACTTCCTTATGCTTTATCCTTCAGTATTAGAACTACTCCAATGTCATTGCTTACTTGGAGCATGATCCTAAGGCTCCAACTCAGTAAAGCCAACACTTGACATTTCCAGTACTTACTTTACTCTGACTCCGGAGTTAGTCATCTAGCTCTCCCCCCGTATATAAAGCTCTATAGTTTACTGCCTGTAGATCTCAGTTCAAATATCGACATAGACAACTGAGTCTATTTTCCTCTCATTTTCCTGTGACCTTCATTGAGGGCTTGATGCCCTCTCTCCTCCCTCTGACCCTCAGACCTCCAACTCTCAGACCTCTGACTCTCAGACCTCCAACCCTCAGATCTCTGACCCTCAGACCTTTGGACCTCAGACCTCTGAACTCTAGATCTCTGACCTCCAACCCTCCACCCAAAATCCTAGGGCACGACTCCATTGCAAGGGTGCACCACATAAGGTGAAGCCAACGCTCTGCTCGCCTCAACTCCAGAGTTCTGGAGTTGCACAGGAGTCCATCCATTCAGTTTTAACAGTATATTCGAACTCACACTTGCATCAGAATCCCTAACCATGTCAATTCACATGACATGGTCACATGCAAGGGCTATCAAGAACTCTCTCAATGCCTTAAGCAGCAACCATCATGCCCCTGACCTCGTTGAACAGTTTCTTAGGTTCTCTGCTTGTCAGCACACTCTATCCACATCTCAAGCACACTGGCCTCCATAATCCCCTTCACCTGGAGCACACATTGAAGAGCTCATAAACATCAGTGACCCTGTCAACCCCTCTAGCTTTTATACTCCTAGCATCCATGTCAATCCAGTAGATCCGGATGGACCTGGAGACAATCTCCCTAGTAACTCCAATCTCCCAGCAGATGACCTTGACTCCAATTCATCTGACAAAGAAGAACACATCCCGCGAGACACACTTGCTAATCTAGCAAGCACTATCTAGGTCCTCACCTGCTCTTCAAAAAAGAAATCCTCTGAACCCTCACAACAGACAAAAGTCCAGGAATCGGACCAGTTTAATGAAACAGATCCGCGCAAACTCTGGGTCTTCCTAGTTCAATGCAAACTAAACTTCCAAAACCATCTGAAAGCCTTTACCTCTGACTGCACCAAGGTCACATTCGCCAATCATATCTAAAGGGAATAGCACTGGAATGGTTTGAACCAGACCTTCTCCAGATGGAAAACCCCATACTCCATTCCTTTTGAATAGACAATTTTAAGGAGTTTGTCCTGGAGTTGCAGACCAACTTCAGATCGCACAACCCTGTCAGAGATATGAAGCACCAACTAGACCACTTGACAATGAAGGACAGTCAAAGGATTAATAGATATGTGGTGAAATTTAATAGGATAGCTTTGCAAGTTTGAGGCTATGGAGAAGGCGCCCTTTGGTACCATTTCTACAATGGCCTTCTGGACCACATCAAAGACAAAATCTTGCAAGTCAGCAAACCCCCCATGCTCTCTGAACTCTGCCAACTCACCCATGCCATTGACACATGCTATTGGGAGCACAAGTCCGAGGTTAACTGCCAGGTAAAGCCTCCTTCCAACACCTCCAAGACATCTGACAAAACCCACACCTTGTCTGCTGGCTCCTCCGGCACCTCCAAGAATTCCCAAGGGAAATCCACCAGCACTTCCAACAACTCCAGAGCCTCTGCTTCTCCTAAACTAGACTTGTCATCCAAGCTTGGGAAAGATGGTAAGCTCACTGCAGCTGAACACAAGCATTACTTTGATGGTAACCTCTGCATGTTCTGCAGCCAAGCAGAACACAAGGCTAATGAATGCCCAAAGTCTTCCTCTCGCTCAACCAAAGGCTACACCGCCACAACCGAAACTTTGAAAACCAAACTGGAGGCCTCTACCAAGGCAAAAAAATGAACTACAACCTCCATGACTCCACACAGACTGGAGATTGTGTTGTCTCTTCCCATGCACCCAAGGAGATCCAACTCAACACATCCGCTTTCTCAACTCCAAAATCACTCCTACCCTCCATCTCCCTAGTTTCCCAGAACATCTCCCCTTTCCTTGCATTAATAGACTCTGGCTTCTCTGATTTCTTCATAGATTCAACATTTGTGAAGAAGAACAGACTTTTAGCCTACTCTGTCCCTCTGCTATCCCTCTGTTTGTTTGATGGCACCTTAAATTTCTCCATAACTCAAGCCATTGATCTCTCCGTCCATTTTTTGACTGGTGATATCACTCTGAAAACATTTTATATCACTTCACTAGATGGTTTTTGCTCTATTATTCTAGGATACAACTGGCTTGCCTGCTATAATCCATTGATTGATTAGGTTATGAGCAATATCTTGTTCCAAGCATTCGAGCATCCCATGCTAGCAAACCCGAGCTTAACTTTGCAGCCTTCAGAACTCATTTCTCTGGCTGACTCCAACCCTGATTCACTGCATACCTATGATCACAAGGCACCATCTATTGCACTCATTAGTGCACCTGCCTTTGCACTCACCTGTCGTCTCGAGGGCTCAGTGCAGTTCACTCTATCACTCCACCTGCAGGAGAGCAATCTCTGCTCCATTTCTGCCAACTCTAAACTAGTCGATCTTTCTAGAGTTTCTCTGGAGTATCACAATTTTGCAGATGTATTTAGTAAGGGCAAGACATCCAAGCTCACCCCGCATCTGTCATATCCAAGCCTCAAAGCCCAATTCTGGACACTCCAGACATACTCTGGCATAACTCTGGACTCTTTTTCACTTTTCTCTCTTGTTCACTTTGCCCGGACTAACATTAGTAAATTCCTATGATTTCCGTTTCTCATTTGCCTCTGTTCCCATTCTTCCGAACTACATATGCTTCATCCTTCGGTATTAGAACTACTCCGATGTCATTGCTCACTCAGAGCATGATCCTGAGGCTCCAACTCAGTAGAGCCAATACTTGACACTTCTGGTACTTACTTTACTCCGACTCCAGAGTTAGTCATCTAGCTCTTCCCCCATATATAAAGCTCTGTAGTTTACTGCCTGTAGACCTCAGTTCGAATATCAACATAGACTATTAACATAGATGACCAAGTCTATCCTCCCCTCATTCTCCCATGACCTTTGTTGAGGGCTTGACACCCTCTCTCCTCCCTCCAACCCTCAGATCTCCAATCCTCAGATCTCCGACCCTCAGACCTCTAGACCCTGGACCTCCAATCTCCAACTCTCCATTCGAAATACCAGGGCACAATTCTGGTGCAAGGGCACACCACATAAGGTAAAGCCAATGCCCTGTTCGCCTCAACTCTGGAGTTCCAGAGTTGCACAGGACTTAGTCAATTCACTCTTAACAACATCATGAATTCGACCTAAAGATCGAATTGAAAGAAGGAGTATCTCTGCCAATAGAAACTACCTATTCCCTCTTCACATCTGAACTCAAGTCCCTCCAAGTGTTTCTTGACGAACACCTCTCCATGGGATTTATCCACCCATCCAACTCCACTCATGCCACTCTGGTACTCTTCATCCACAAGAAGAACAGTTCACTTTGCCTTTGTGTAGATTTCCACAGACTTAACAAGATCATGTAAAAGAACCACTATCCACTCCCCCACATCTCCGACCTCCTAGATGCTCTAAGCCATGCTCAGATTTATACCAAGCTCGATCTCTGGCATGCCTACTATCTAGTCTGCATCACCACTGGAGATAAGTGGAAGACATTATTCCGAACATGCTATGGATCATTTGAATGGCTTGTCATGCCATTTGGTCTTACCAATACCCCTGTGGCTTTCTAGCAGTTCATCAACTCCATTTTCACAGATCTTCTCAATGTCTCTGTCATTGTCTATTTGGATGATATTCTCATCTTCTCTAAAGATCACACAAAACACAAAGAGCATGTCCAGGACATACTCTGGCATCTCCGAAAACATGGACTTTATGTTAAACCTGAAAAATGTGAATTCCACACTGACTCCACTAAGTATCTCAGATATCGACTCTTTCCGACTGGACTTTTCATGTCCCCAGAAAAGGTAAAGGCCATCATTGATTGGCCTGAACCCCAGAAGGTCCGAGACATATAGTCTTTTCTCAGATTCTGTTAAACTTTAAGTCGGATGGATGAAGGGAACTTTGGGTATAACTGCGGAACTCCGGAGTTTGGTTGGAGGGGTGGGACTTTGGCTTCACCTTATGTGGTGCGCCCTTGCAAAGGATTCATGTCCTATATTTACGGACAGTGGGTCGGAGGTCGGAGATATATCGGAGCTTAAGTTGTGCAACGACTTAAGGAGTTTGATCAGGAGAATCTCAAGTTCTGGAGGGGTAGTTATCTCGATATTCGAACTGAGGAGATATGGTACAAAATATGGAGTTTATATATGGAGGGGAATCAGATGACTAAGTCCAGAATTGGAAGAAAGTATGTACCAGAGGGGTCGGAGGGAAAATGATTCCAGAGTGCAGCCTCGGAGCTGTGCTCCTAGGCAAGCACTGGTATCTAAGCGAGGAATGGTATGTAAGGAGATGAGTAATCAATGGAGTCATGGTAAGTTAATAATGTATGGGTCTGAGTGTATTAACTATAAAGGAAACATGAAATGGTCTGGAGTTATGTCGGAGTAGACCCAGAAGGTTCGGAGTTGGACTCTGGAGTTCCAGAATATGACAGTATCCCCCTCTTAGGCCTGAACCCTTGAAGGCCATTGAGGGTCATGTGATACCATTGACTTGCGGAACTGAAAATAAAAAGAAAAACAGAGCGTGGATGACAAGACGACGGAGGTCTACCCGAACGATGAAAACAAGTACGGGTTAGACGAGTTGGAGTTGGAGTTGGAGTCAGACGAGGGAACTGGAGAGGTGGAGGTTGGAAGCAGGAGGGAGCGGAAGCGATGATGGCGAAGCATGAGGATGAGAACAAAGGAATCAAGTGGGATAAGATCCTGGCCTTTCCGGGTACCGGAGATGGAAGTCCGATATGAGTTCTGAAGCATGGCCTAATTCTGTTGCTAGCAACCATGAAGTTTCCTCGTCAGTCCCTTCATATCTGGACCACCGGACAAGGTACAGGAGTTTGCAATTCCGTCTTCTTCGATCTACCTTTGAGTCGAGAATCTCTGCGATTTCATATTCTGGTTTGCCATCAACCTCGACTGGAGGCAGAGGTAACTGTGTGTGGTTTGGAATGATATTCGGAACAGAGGGCTCTAACTGAGAGACATGGAAGACCAGATGCAAGGACTTCATGTTCTCCAGGAGCCAGAGAGTGAATGAGAGGGAGCCTGCTTGAGCAATGATTTCATAAGGACCCAAGTTCTTTTCGGAGAGTTTCTTAGAGGGTCGGGTGAAGCAAAAATACTTTGCTTTGATGAAGACCTGGTCACTGACTTTGAAGTCCGGCGCCGGAGTTCGTTTAGCATCCGCAGGTCCTTGATAATGCTGCTGAGCGAGGGCTATCTCTTCTCAGAGGAGGTTGTGGAGGGAATCGAGGTCAACAGAGTATTCTCAGGCTTGGGTGGAGGTGAGGTCGCGTTCAGGGTGGACAGAAATATTGGGATGATACCCTTTGTTGGTGAAGAACGGTGAGACACCAGTTGTAGCATTGGGAGCATTGTTGTACGAAAACTCTGCAAGGGGCAGGAGTTCGAACCAGTTGTCCTGCTGGTAGTTGCAGTAGATCTGGAGGTACTGTTTCAGTGTTTGGTTTATCCGTTCTGTCTGTCCGTCACCCTCTGGATGGTAACCGGAGGTGAAGTGGAGTCGGATGTCGAGCGCCTTGCCGAGTGATCGGAAGAAATGGGAGATGAACTCCGAGCCTCGATCGGAGGTGATGTGTGAGGGAACTCCATGCTTGGAGAAAACATGGAGCAGGAATAATTTCGCTAGTTCCAGAGATGTTACCTTGTCATTGGTCGGAATAAAAATGCATTGTTTGGACAATCTGTCCATGATGACTAAGATGGCGGTATGTCCGGAGGACGGGGGGAGTTGTTCAATGAAGTCCATGGAGATTGAGTTCCATGGCTTCTCCGGAATCGGGAGCTGCTTCAGGAGCCCGTAAGGCTTATGTCTAGGGACCTTGGTGTGGGCACAAGCTGTACAGGACGAAACGTAATTCTTGACAAAGGTCCAGATGCCCGGCCAGGTATATTCGCAGCGGATGAGTTCCAATGTCCAGTTTTGTCCGAAATGACCGGAGAGCGGGTGGTCGTGCTTGTACCAGAGGACTTGGAGGTGGAGATTGTCAGCATCAGGGACATAGATATGATCGTCTAGGTGTAAAAAGCCTTTGGAGTCGACAGTCCAGCAAGAGTTGGGGGGTTCAGAGGTGGACATATGGATGGAGGCGATAGAGTCGGAGGGGAGAGTGGACAGGATGTCATTGTGTAGGGATTCGATGTCAAACAGCATACTAGCCTGGAGGACCAGAGTTGCTAAAATCATTGCCCTGAGGGATGACGTGAGTTGTTCTTGGGTAAAGATTGGTTGGAGGTTATGCGGATTTACTTGTGCATAGTCCCCATCCCCCTCTTTGGGGTAGACATCCCAGTGTCTAGTAAGGGAATCAGGTTTTGCACCCAGGCGTCTGGGACGGAAGCGGATGACCATGTTGAACTGTGAGAGGAACTCCAACCACCGGGCTTGACACCAGGTCAGGAGTTTGGTGGTTGCAAAATATTCTAGGTTCTTGTGGTCTGTAACTATGTCGATCGGAGTTCTGGAGCCCTTGAGATAGTGCTGCCAAGTCCGGAAGGACTCATGGATGGCTAGCAATTCCTTATCATGGGTATTGTAGTTGAGTTCCAGAGCGGAGAGGGTACAGGAGTAAAAAGCGATGGGGTAGACTTCACCATCCGGACATCAGATGGAAAGGATACTGGCAATGGTGTAGTTGGATGCGTCTGTCTTGACGATTAGGGGGGCATTGGGGACCCAATGGCTAAGGATGGGAGCGGAGGTGAAAGCGTTTTTGAGGTGCTGGAAAGCAGAGCAACAGGCGTCGTTGAAATTCCATGGAGTGCCTTTGCGGGTCAGGTGGGTAAGCGGAACAACAAGTCCAGAGTAATCGGCGATGAATCGCCGGTAGAAGTTTGTGAATCCTAGAAAGGACTGGATGTCCCGGACTTTCCAGGGTTCAGGCCAATCAACAATAGCCTTTACCTTTTCAGGGGACATGGAAAGTCCAGTCAAAGAGAGCTGGTATCCAAGATACTTAGTGGAGTCGGTATGGAATTCACATTTCTCGGGTTTGGCGTAAAGTCCGTGTTTTTGGAGATGCCGGAGTACTTCCTGGACGTGCTCTTTGTGTCTCACGTGGTCCTCGGAGAAGATGAGGATGTCATCCAGATAGACAATAACAGAGACATCAAGGAGATCTGCGAAGATGGAATTTACAAACCACTGGAAAGCTGCAGGGGCATTGGTAAGACCAAATGGCATTACTAGCCATTCGTATGATCCATAGCATGTTCGGAAAGATGTTTTCCACTCATCTCCAGCAGTGATGCAGACCAGGTAGTACGCATGCTGGAGATCAAGCTTTGTATAGATCTTGGCACGGCTTGGAGTGTCTAGGAGGTCGGAGATGCAGGGGAGTGAGTAGTAGTCTTTCTTCATGATCTTGTTGAGTCCATGGAAGTCTATGCAGAGATGGAGTGAACCATCCTTCTTGCAAACAAAGAGTACTGGGGCAGTGTGAGTGGAGGAGGAAGGGCGGATGAAGCCCATGAAGAGATGTTCGTCGAGGAACACTCAGAGGGACTTGAGTTCAGATGGAGAAAGGGAATATGTGGTACCTATCAAAGGGGATGCTCCTTTTTCCAAATCGATCTTTAGATCAAATTCACGATATGGGGCAAGTTTAGATGCTTTGCTCTTGCTAAACACATCCGCGAAGTCCTGATACTCTGGAGGGACTCCAGAGAGATCAACTGGGTCAGAGATGGCAGAGACAGAACGGAGGTTGCTTTCCTGAGGGCGGAGTGTTAGCACGAACTGTACAGAGCCCTCAAGGCAGCAGGCGAGTGCAAAGGCGGGAGCACTGATAAGTGTGATGGGCGGTATCTTGCAATCGGAGAGACGCAGTGAATCGGTGGGGACGAAGTCAGCCAGAGAAATGAATTCTGGAGGCTATGGAGATGAGCTTGGGGGTGCTGGCAAGGGGTGCTCGGGTGCTCGGAACAATATACTGCTCGAAACCCAGTCAATCAATGGATTGTAGCGGGTGAGCCAGTTGTGTCCTAGAACAAGTGAACAAGAACCATCCAGCGAGGTGACGTAGAATGTCGTTGGAGTGATGTTACCAGTCAGGAAGCAGACGGAGAGGTCGATGGCTTGAGTGATGGTGGAATTCAAGGTTCCGTCGAACAAATGGAGGGAAAGCGGAGGGATGGAATAGGTTGAAAGTCCATTTATATTGACAAAATTCATATCTATAAAACAATCGGAGGAACCGGAGTCTATCAATGTGGGGAAGGGGGGAATTTCGCATGTGGCTAGGGAAATGGGGGGCATAAGCAATTTTGGATCTAAGAGAGTGGATGCATTGAGTCAGAGCTCCTTTGATGCATGGGAAGAATCAACACAACCTCCAGTCCATGTGGAGTCACAGAGGTTGCGGACTATTTTTTTGCTTCAGCAGAGGCCTCCGGTTTGGTTTCCAGAGTTTCAGTCTTGGTGATATGGCCTTTGGCTGCACGAGATGTAGACTTTGTGCATTCATTGGCCTTATGCCCTGCTAGACCGCAGAACATACAGAGGTTATTGTCAAAACGGTGCTTGCGCTCGGCCACTGTGAGCTTTTCGTCCTTTCCAAGCTTGGATGACAAGTCCGGCTTGGGGGGAGCAGATGCTCCAGAGTTGTTGGAAGCACTGGTGAGCTTCCCTTGGGACTCCTTAGGGGAGCCAGAGGATGAGGCGGAGGAGTTATCAGACGTCTTGGGAGGGTTGCTGGGAGGCTTTGCCTGTCGGCTAACCTCTGATTTGCACTCCCAATAACGAGCGTTGATGGCGTGAGCAAGTTGGTGGAGTTCGGAGAGGGTGGGGGGTTTGCCTACGTGCGATATCTCATCCTTGATGTGGTCCAGGAGGCCGTTATAGAAATGGTGCCAGAGGGCACCTTCTCCATATTCCCAGACTTGGGATGCAATTCTGTTAAATTCTACGACATATTTGTTGATCCTTTGGCCATCTTTCATTGTTAAGTGGTCCAACTAGTGCTCTGCATCTCTGACAGGATCATGCGGTCTGAAATTGGTCTGGAGCTCTAGGACAAACTCCTTGTAGTCGTCCATCCAAATGGGGCGGAGTGCCAGATCTTCCATCTGGAGGAGGTCCGGTTCGAACCATTCCAGGGCTATACCTTTGAGGTATGACTGGGCAAAAGTGACCTTAGCGCAGTCGAAGGCGAAGGCTCTTGGGCAATCTTGGAAATTTAGTTCACATTGGACTAGAAAGACCCGGAGTTTATGGGAGTCTGTCCCATCAAACTGGTCCAGTTCTCGGACTTTGGTCCACTGCGAAGATTTGGAGGATTTCTTCTTGGAAGAATGGGCAAGGACCCAGATGGCACTTGCCAGGTTGGCGAGCATGTCTCGCGGAATGCGTTCTTTGTCATCGTCAGATTCGGGGTTGAGGTCATCCCCTGGGAAGTTGGAGTTGTCGGAGGGGTCATCTCCGGACTCGTCCGGGCCTCCTGGGTTGCCTTGGTTACTGGGGGTATGGAAACTAGGGGGTTTATCTTCATCGTCCAGCTCCTCAATGCGCGCTCCAGGAGTAGGGGATTGTGGAGGGGCGTGTGCCTGCGATGCGGAAGGGGTGTTGCATCAAGCAGAGAAGCTGTGGAATTGTTCGACAAGGTCTGGGTCTTGGTGGCTACTGCCAAAGGCATTGAGCGAGTTGAAGCGAGAAGAAGTGGGGAGGTTGGCGATCGCTCTGGTGTGCAATCTGGTAATGTGGGTAACATTAGTGGTCATAGCTGGATCCAATGCAAGAGGGAGTTCGAATATACTATTAAACTTTAAGTCGGATGGACGGAGGGAACTCTGGGTGTAACTGCAGAACTCCGGAGTGTCGAAGGGGTGGGACTTCGGCTTCACCTTATGTGGTGCACCCTTGCAAAGGATCCATGTCCTGTATTTACGGACAGTGGGTTGGAGGTTGGAGATATATCAGAGCTTAAGTTGTGCAACGACTTAAGGAGTTTGATCAGGAGAACCTCATGTTCTGGAGGGGTAGTTATCTTGATATTTGAACTGAGGAGATATGATACAAAATACGGAGTTTATATATAGAGGGGAATCGGATGACTAAGTCCAGAATTGGAAGAAAGTATGTATCGGAGGGGTCGGAGGGAAAATGATTCCAGAGTGCAGTCTCGGAGCTGTGCTCCTAGGCAAGCACTGGTATCTAAGCGAGGAATGGTATGTAAGGAGATGAGTAATCAATGGAGTCATGGTAAGTTAATAATGTATAGATCCAAGTGTATTAACTATAAAGGAAATGTGAAATGGTCTGGAGTTACGTTGAAGTAGACCCGGAAGGTCCGGAGTTGGACTCTGGAGTTCTGGGATATGACAGATTCACAAACTTCTACCAGAGATTCATTGCCGACTACTCCAAACTTGTCGTTCTACTCACTCGCCTCACCCGAAAGGGTATCCCATGGAATTTTGACAATACCTGTCACTCCGCTTTCCAGTACCTTAAGGACGGTTTCATCTCCACTCTCATCCTATCCCATTGGATCCCCAACTCCCCTTTGATCATCGAGACAGATGTCTCTGACTATGCCATTGCCAGCATTCTCTCTATCTGATGTCTGGATGATGAAATCTACCCTATAGCTTTCTACTCCCATACTCTCTCTGCTCCCGAACTCAACTATGACACCCATAACAAGGAATTGCTTGCCATCCACAAGTCCTTCCAGACTTGGTGGCACTACCTTGAAGGCTCCAGAACTCCAATTGACATAGCCACGAACCACAAGAACTTGGAATACTTCACAACCATCAAACTCCTGACCTAGTGTCAAGCCCAGTGATCAGAGTTCCCTCTCACAGTTCAACATGGTCATTTACTTCTGCCCCGGACACCTGGATGCAAAACCTGACTCTCTCACTAGATGCTGGGACATCTATCCCAAAGAGAGGAATAGGAACTATGCACTTGTAAACCCCTAGAACTTCTAACCCATATTCAGCAAGAATAGCTCGCATTGTCCCTCAGGGCAATGATTTTAGTGACTCCAGTCCTCTGGGCCAGTACGCTGTTTGAAATCGAGTCCCTTCACAAAAATATCCTGTCTGCACTCCCCTCCGATCCCTTAGCATCCATCCACATGTCTGACTCTGAACCCTCCAACTCTTGCTGGACCATAGACTCTGAAGGCTTCCTCCATCTAGATAATCACATCTATATCCTAGACACAGATGACCTTCACCTCCGAGTCCTCCAGTACAAACATGACCATCCACTCTCTGGACACTTTGGACAAAACCAGACCTTAGAGCTCATCTGCCACGAATACACTTGGCCAGGCATCTGGACCTTTGTCAAAGACTATGTTTCCTCCTATACAGCCTGTGCCCATGCTAAGGTCCCCAGACACAAGCCCTACAGGCACCTGAAACAACTCCCCATTCCAAAGAAGCCATAGAATTCAATCTCCATGGACTTCATTGAACCACTCCCTCTATCCTCCAGACATACTGCCATCCTTGTAGTCATGGACAGATTGTCCAAACAGTGCATTTTCATCCCGACCAACAACAAACCAACAACAAGGTAACATCTTTGGAGTTAGCAAAACTATTCCTACTCTATGTATTCTCCAAGCACAGAGTTCCCTTGCACATCATCTCCGATCGAGGCTTGGAGTTCATCTCCCACTTCTTCCGCTCACTCAGGAAAGCCTTAGATATCCAACTCCACTTCACCTCCAGATACTACCTAGAGGGTAACGGACAAACAGAGCGAATGAACCAGACCCTAGAATAGTACCTTCAGATTTATTGCAACTACCAGCAAGATAACTGGTCTAAACTCCTACCCCTCATAGAGTTCGCCTACAACAATGCTCCGAATGCTACCACCAGTGTCTTTCTGTTCTTCGCCAATAAAAGTTATTATCCAAACATCTCTGTCCATCCTGAATGTGACCTCACCTCCACCCAAGCCCGAGAATACTCCATCAACCTCGACTCCCTCCATAGCTGTCATATCCAGGCCTCAAAGCCCAATTCCGGAAACTCTGGACATAATCCAGCATAACTCCGGACTCTTTTCTGCTTTTCTCTCTTGTTTACTTTGCCTGGACTGACATTAGTAAATTCCTATGACTTCCGTTTCTCATTTTGCCTCCATTCCCGTTCTTCAGAACTACATATGCTTCATCCTTCAGTATTAGAACTACTCTGATGTCATTGCTCACTCGGAGCATGATCCTGAGGCTCCAACTCAGTAAAGCCAACACTTGACACTTCCAGTACATACTTCATTTCGACTCTGGACTTAGTCATCTGGTTTTCCCTCCATATATAAACTCTGTAGTTTACTATCTATAGACCTCAGTTTGAATATCAACATAGACTATCGACATAGACGATTGAGTCTATCTTCCTCTCGTTCTCCTGTGACCTTCGTTAAGGGCTTGACGCCCTCTCTCCTCCCTCCGACCCACAGATCTCCAGACCCTAGACCTCAGACCTCCGACCCTCCATCCGAAATACCGGGGCACGATTCCAGTGCAAGGGCGCATCACATAAGGTAAAGCCAACGCCCTGCTCGCCTTAACTCCAAAGTTCCAGAGTTGCACAGAACTTAGTTAGTTCACTCATAACAATAGCCTCCTACATAATGAAATAGCCCTAGCTCAGCAACAATATCAAGGACCCACAGATGCCAAGCAAACTCTGGCACTGGACTTCAAAGTCAGTAGTCAGATTTTTATCAAGGCAAAATACTTTTGCTCCACATGCCCCTTCAAGAAGCTCTCTAAGAAAAATCTAGATCATTATGAAATCATAGCTCAAGCTAGTGCTGTTTCATTCACTCTCTGGCTTCTGGAGAACATGAAGTCCATGCATCTGGTCTTCCATGTTTCTCAACTAGAGCTCGCAACCCCTAATACCATTCTAAACCACACACAATCACCTCCACCTCTGGTTGAGATTGATGGTAAACCAGAATATGAGATATCAGAAATTCTTGACTCAAAGATAGATTGTAGCCAATGGAACTGCAAACTTCTGTGCTTGGTGCAATGGTCTGGATATAAAGGGACTGATGAAGAAACTTCATGGTTACTTGCAACTGAACTAGGTCACTCCTCGGAGCTTGTTGCAGACTTCCATCTCCAGTACCCAGAAAAGCCTGGACCTCACTCTGCTTGACCTGTCAAATTTGTTAACATTCGCAAAAGTATCTATTACACTTCCTCGTCTTCATCATCTTCATCATCTTCCCCTTCTCCATTCTCTGCCATCATCCATGCCAACTCTGCCTTTCCAGCTTCCCTCTTCTCTGTCACCAATACCTCCACCTTCACCATCATCCAACACCAACTCTGTCACCTCTGCTATTTCGATGTCATCTTCCTCATTTTCCTCCTTTGCGCCTTTATCCACTGTCTCCACTCTGTTTCTTCAACTCTGTCATTCAATAGTACCACATGATTCTCAAAGGCCTTCAAGGGTTTAGGCCTAAGAGGGGGATACTGTCATATCCCAGGCTTCAAAAGCCAACTCTGGACCTTCCAAACAAACACTGGTATAACTCTGGACTATTTCCTGTCTTCCACTCCATTCATTTCTTCTGGACTTACATTAGTAAATTCCTCTGACTTCCATCTTTCATTTGCCTCTATTCTTGTTCTTCTGGACTACTCATACTCCCTTATGCTTCACCCTTCAGTATTAGAACTACTTCGATATCATTGCTCACTTGGAGCATGATCCTGAGGCTCCAACTCAGTAGAGCCAACACTTGACACTTCCAGTACTTACTTTACTCTGACTCCAAAGTTAGTCATCTAGCTCTTCCCCCATATATAAAGCTCTATAGTTTACTGCCTGTAGATCTCAGTTTGAATATTGACATAGACAATCAAGTCTATCTTCCTCTCATTCTCCTGTGACCTTTGTTGAGGGCTTGATGCTCTCTCTCCTCCCTCTGACCCTCAGACCTCTAACTCTCAGATCTCCGGACCTCAGACTTCTGAACCCCAGACCTCTGACCTCCGACTCTCCAACCTCCAACCCTTCACCTAAAATCCCAGGGCACAATTCTGTTGCAAGGGCATACCACATAAGGTGAAGCCAACACCCTGCTCATCTCAACTCCAGAGTTCTAGAGTTGTGCAGGAGTCCATCTGTTCAGTCTTAACAATGACTTTGCTTCCATCTTGTTCTATCAAGTTTCTATTGCTTAGTCATTGTCTTCCAGTCTCACTATTTAAATCAACCTCTATACCACTGTAATTTCATGTTTCATCTATGCAATTCAACATAGCCTTGTGTCCCTCCTAGACTGGACCATCCGTCTAGTAACCTTGAGTTGATCAGCCGAATATTGAGCTTTTCTTTGTCCACTTCCAGTGTAACTAAGACAGTGCTTCTCTGTAAGTACCCCACACTGGTAGAAGCTCTCAGTCCCAGACTTCACACGTAACACATTAGTACTTCTGCCTTTGCATTTACATGTTATCTCAAAAGCTCTGTGTAGTTTGCTCTATCATTTCACCCTCAGGAAAGCAATCTCTATTCCATTTCCATTAACTCCAAACTAGTTGATTTCTCCAAAGTTTCTCTGGAATGTCACAATTTCATAGACATATTCAGCAAAGGCAAGGCATTCAAGCTTGCCCTATACCATAAATTTGACCTAAAGACCAAATTGAAAAAAGAAGCATTCCCACCAATAGGTACTATCTATTCCCTGTCCATATTTAAACTTGAGTCTCTTTAAGTATTTCTTGATGAACACCTTTCCATAGGATTTATCTACCTATCCACCTCTGCTCATGCTACTCTGGTACTCTTCATTCACAAGAAGGATGGTTCACTCTACCTTTGTGTAGATTTCCACAGACTTAACAAGATCATGAAGAAGGACTGCTATCCACTCCCCTGCATCTCTAACCTCCTAGATGCTTCAAGCTACACTTAGATTTACATCAAGCTCAATCTCTAGCATACATACCATCTAGTCTGCATTGTCACTGGAAATGAGTGAAAGACATCCTTCCAAACATGCTATGGATCATTTAAATGGCTTGTCATGCCATTTGGTCTTATCAATGCTCCTGTGGCTTTCCAGCAGTTCATCAACTCCATTTTCACAGATCTCCTTGACATCTCCATCATTGTCTATTTAAACAATATCCTTATCTTCTCCAAAAACTATGCAAAGCATGAAAAGTATGTCTAGGAAGTACTCTAGCATCTTCAAAAACATGGACTTTATACCAAGCCCAAGAAATGTGAATTTCACACTGACTTTACCATATATCTCAGATACTAACTCTCTTTGACCAGACTTTTCATGTCTCTAGAAAAGGTAAAGGCCATCATTGATTGGCCTAAACCATGAAAGATCTAAGATATATAGTCTTTCCTTGGATTTGCTAATTTCTACTGGAGATTCATTGCCAACTACTCCAGACTTGTCATTTTTCTCACTTATCTCACCCAAAAGGGTACTCCATGGAATTTCAATGATACCTGTTGCTCTGCTTTCTAGTGCCTTAAGGATGCTTTCATTTCCACTCCCATTCTATCCCATTGGATTCTTGACTCCCCTTTGATCATTGAGATAGATGCCTCTGACTATGTCATTGCTAGCATTCTCTCCATTTGATGTCTAGATGATGAAATCCACTCTGTAGCTTTCTACTTCCATACTCTCTCTACTCTAGAACTTAACTATAATACCCATGACAAGGAATTGCTTACCATCCACAAGTTCTTCCAGACTTGGCAGCATTACCTTGAAAGCTTCAGAACTCCAATTTATATAGCCATGGACTTGAAATATTTCACAATCACCAAACTCCTGACCTGGTGTCATGCCCAATGATTAGAGTTTCTCTTGTAGTTCAATATGGTCATCCACTTCTGCCCAAAACTGTTACAGTTCTCCTGCCTTTCCACAATGTTTTTCTCATCCTCGTCCACAAGAGAACCTCTCCTTGTCATTCGCTTCTAACCAAGCCTTGGTTGCTCGTCCTACAGGAATGAGCATTCTTTCTGTCCAAGCTCATCACCTTGTTTGCCTCCAATTAACTTTGTTCCTGCTCCATCATTCATTTCCATGGTACACCTCATTATCAGTATTAGTTGTCTGCAATAACTACTTGATACCCGAGACAACCTCTCGCTTACCTCACTTGTTCTCCTTGCTTCCATATGATTCCAATTCTCAGTCTCTTACTATTTAAGTCGATATAACATGGTCTGTAATTCCCCACGTTTTGTCTATATGAATATATCTGGTCGTTCATCACTCATTATTCTCGGGTCGTCTACCCAAAAAGCCCTTGATTATCTTCAGTCAATTTCAACATACTTAAGACGGCATCTCTTTGTGAGTGCCCCATGTTGGAAGAGCCTTCTTGACTTCGTCTTTGCGTGTAACAAAAGACGAAACATACTACCTCTCTCTCCTATCATGGAGTAGAAGATACCACCGTCGCCACTATGTCGTTCCACACTCCTCGAACTCCTTCTCCCATTGCCACTGATAATGAGACCCCCATCACACTTAGTAATCCCCAGTCAACAAGCCCATGGGCCAACCCCTACATAGTACAGTCACCAGTACCCCTTCAAAGACACCTGGCTATTACCCCAGCAGGAACATCCATCTCGGTTACCACACAAACCCCACCAGTCCCCATGACCACCCCTGTCTTGAAACCCACCAAACTGAGAGCAACCTTGCCTCCCCCTTTCAAGGGGAATATAGGGTTCGCTAACCAATGGCGTCTTGCTATGGAAATCCACTTCAAAGTAAACCCAGACATATATGACTCCGAAAACAAGAAAGTGGCTGCTTTCCTAGGATGAATGGAAGGTCTTTAACCTGGGGCCTTTGCGAAAACCTGGTATCAGAAGGTACTGGATCCCCAATGTCCGGCAGCCAACCGAACCCTTGCCAAGGTTATGGAAGACTTTTCTAAAATGTTCTACCCTTATGACCAGCAGGCCAATGCATATGCCAAACTCGGATGACTCTGCCAAGCCATCAAGGTTCACAAGGACAAGAACAAACCTGATGGGTTTCAGCCCTTCATCACCAAGTTCGAAAATCTTATGGCTATTGCAGGAGTAATGGATAAGAAGGTCCTCATTGATAAGTTTCTCTGAGGACTGGATAATCAACTAGTTACTAACATCCTCTCCATGCCCACTGTCCCCACCACCATAACAGAAATGATCAACCAAGCTAAGTCCTTTCATATCCATAAAGTACAACAGCTTGGAATCCTAGCCCCTGAAATGCCCTACGTTGCCTTGACCACTGAACCCCGCTACAGAAATGCCACCACAGCCCCCACCAAAGACCCTAATGCTATGGACGTGGATGTACTCACTTTGAAGAAGCTCACCTCGAAAGAACAAGCAGAATGCCTCACCAAAGAACTATGCTTCTGGTGCTGCAGGTCAGGACATAGTGCCAAAGATTGCAAGAGCACCACCCTTCGACTCACGACCAAGATCCAAACTACCACAACCATGACCATCTCCAAACCTCCCACTCCATTGGTCACTAACCTTCAAAGATATGTTGCCACATTAGAGACCAAGGGCAATTCCCAGACAGCTATCCTCGATGTTCTCAAAACATGCTTTGAAGACTTCGAAGAAACACCCAGAGGAAAGAACACCAAAGCATTCTTGTTGGATTTTTAGAACAGAGAACTGTATCGATGTCATTTCTCCATGTAAATACCATACTCTTAGGTCTGAAAAATACATGAACGCTCCAATTTCCTATCACTATCAGACACTGAGACAAAACCATTGAAACCACTGTCCTCATCGACAGCAGAGTCACTGGAAACTTCATCAACAAATCCCTTATGCACCACTTCCGCCCACCACTACATTACCTCCTGCAACCCATTGTTGCCATCAACGTTGACAGTACCACAAACAACAAAGGCACTATCAAATGGTAAACAAAACTCCAATTAGAGTTTGAAGATCTCATCTTGACCAAGAAACTTTATGTAATGAATCTAGGACATCCCCGTATTATCCTAGATATCCCCTGGCTTAACCAACATAACCCCTGCATCAACTGGGCCCAACATATGCTCACTCTCCCTAATACCTCCATTGACACCATCGACACTACTATCCAACACTTGACCGAATGGTTGCCCCTGCACCCAGACTTAGATGAAGAAACCCAATACCAAACTCTCAAGGTAAATAAACTAACCATCTCTACTGAAGTTGCCCAGAAAGAAACTAGACCCCCGACTACGTTGCCACTCTGGTGTCAAGATTTCCAAGACATGTTTGAGGAAAGGATGCATGATCAGTTGCCTCCACACCGACCTTTTGACCATACTATTGAACTTCAGGATGACTTCATCCCCAAGGTCACTAAAATCTATTCTCTCAATCCAAAAGAATGGGAGGCCCTTCAGGAGTTCATCACCAAATACCTCAGAACCAGATGCATCATCCCATTCACTTCCCCCCAAGCCTCTCCATTCTTCTTCATCCCCAAGAAGGATGGATCGCTATGGCCCTGTCAAGACTATCGATATCTTAACTCGTTCACTATCCGCAATGCATATCCCCTCCCCTTAGTTAATACCCTTGTTGAAAATATGCAGAAGTCCACTATTTTCACCAAATTCGATGTCAGATGGAAATAACATCCACCTGCGACCTGCAGACCAATGAAAAGCGGCATTCATCACCCCACTCGGTCTCTTTGAACCCACAGTCATGTTTTTCAGGTTCTGCAATGCTCCCTCCACATTTCAGGCATTTATGAACTAGTCTTTCGCTGACATGATAGCTGAAGGATGGTTAGAAATATACATGGATGACTATGGAATTCATTTCACCAACATCACCATTCACCATGAATGGACCCTCTGAGTCCTCCAACAGTTTAGGGAACTGGGTCTTTTATTGAAACTCCCCAAATGCGCTTTTGACACTCCCCAGATCAAATTCCTTGGTCTAATAATCAGCCAAGGGACAGCTCAAATGGACCCCGCCAAACTCAGGGCCATTCACGATTGAAAACCCCCCCACACGGTAAAAGGAGTGCGCTCCTTTATAGGGTTTTGCAATTTCTATCACAAATTCATTCCTAACTTCTCTGGCTTGGTCGCCCCACTGACCGCACTTACTGCCAAAGATACTCCATGGACCTGGCTCCCTACCCACCAACACACCTTCGATACCCTTAAACTAAAATTTGTCACAGCCCCGGTCCTTCAACTCCCAGATCCTTCTCAACTCTTTACCCTCATGACTGACACTTCCTTAGTGGCAGCTGGAGCTGTCCTACAACAGACAGACACCAATGGCGATCTACACCCTTGCACCTTCTTCTCAAAAACTCTTCTTCCAGTGCAGAGAAACTACAATATCTATGACAAAGAACTACTAGCAGTTATACTAGCACTGGAGGAGTGGAAACATCTGCTCCAAGGCATCCCCCACCCTATCACTGTCGTCACTGACCATAAAAACCTCTCTTTTATCAAAGACTCCTGTAAACTCTCTTGACGTCAGGCACATTGGAGCCTTTTCTTACAGGATTTTGACATTCTATGAAAGGTAACCCCGGGCTCTCTAATGGCCCCCGCCGATGCTCTCTCTCATTGTCATGAGATTGACATGTTCTTGGACAATATCAACTTATTCATTCTCCCTGATCCCCAGATTATTAATACCCTTGACCTTGCACTGGCCAACAAAATTCGCTTCTCCTCAGCCTCCAACCCACTAGTCCTCAAAGCCATCTCCTCCCTTAATTCCAACACCCCACTATTTCCCCACTCCACTCTACAGGACTGGCACTTCGATGGCAGCTGACTATTCTTCAAACATCGTCTTTACATTCCCCCTGACGCTTGCCACTCCCTCGTCTCCTCTCTTCACTACTCACCCATGGAAGGCCACATGGGCTACTTTCGCACCAAATCCTCTCTGGAGAAAGACTATTGGTGGCCTGGCCTGGCCTCTTTCACTTGCAAATTCATCCTAGGCTGTGCGATTTGCCAACAAGCCAAACCCAATATCCATTCCACATTCCCCCCCCTATGCCCCCTCTCCTCCTCCACCTCATGCCCCTTCCAGCAAATCTCCATTGACCTCGTCTTGGGCCTCCCCCCCACCGCCAGCTATAACTTGGTTTTGATCGTGATCGACCATGGCCTTATAAAGGGGGTAATTTTCATTCCCTGTTCCAAATCAGTCTCCACTGCAGACATTGCCAAATTATTTCTACAACATGTCTTCCCTAGATTCAGCCTTCATGACACCTGCATATCTGATCAAGGGCCACAGTTCGCCTCCACTTTTGCCCAAGAACTAGCACGTCTTCTCCAATATGACCTTCGCCTATCATTCACCTACCACCCTCAAATTGATGGGGAAATGGAAAGGGTTAACCAGGAATTAGAAGTATATTCTGCACTGACAACCCCATAGAATGGCAAAGACTTCTCCCACTTGCAGAATTCCATCATAATTCCACCATTCATTCAATAACTCAGACATCCCCTTACTCACTGATTTTAGGATACAAACCCAGAGCATACCCCCTGCTACATCCCAACACCTTCCTACCTGCTCTTAACATTCGCCTATCCTAACTTGAAGAAGCCAGAAAAAAAGCTCTAGTAGCCCACCAATTAGCTTAACTACTGATGAAACAAAGGATCTTTTCGAAGTTCAAACCCTGGACCATCGGTGATCAAGTCTGGCTCAAGGCCAAATACCTCCAACTAAAATCCGCATCACCCAAACTATCCCCTAAAAGGTATGGACCCTTTACCATCATCGCCGTTCTCTCCCCCACCGCATATAAACTCCACCTCCCACCTACCTGGAAGATCCATGACGTATTCCATGCGTTACTACTAATCCCCTACAGAGAGACCACCGTCCATGGTCCCAACTTCCCTAAACTACCTCCAGAGGTCATAGAAAACAAAGAAAAGTATGAGGTGGAAAAGATAATCACCCACCGAGGAATTGCCTCTCACTAGCAGTACCTGACTGCGTGGAAAGGGTATCCATCATCCGAAAATACCTGGGAACCGGAAGCTAACCTAACGCATACCAAGCAGATTCTATCTGCTTATAAACAAGCCTGCTATCTCTAGATTTGCCAGTTGCCATGCTCCCCTTTCTGATCTTTGCCCTCGTGTACTCCACCTCCGCCTGCATTCTCATCGCTCTCTTCTACCTTTTTATTCACCATAGTATCAGAAAAATTCAACACAACTCCATTTCCCTCTCAACTCACAGCTCCTTTCACTGCTGATCCGCTGCCACCCTCGAAGACCATGTCCCAACAACCCTCCAATCCATCAACTCCTGCATCTTCCCCCACCTTCACCAGGACAGACTACTCCCTAACGTCGTGTATGTTTCGTGCCACTACCCATCCTATTAATCCCTCTGCATTACCGATTGAACATAGATGATTACTTTACGGTCATACTCTTCTCTCTTCTGATATTCTTCATATGATCAAGCATGCCATGGAGTACAAAGGGGACATGTTGTGTCCCAACTTGATTTCCTGTTATCTTCAATCTTGGCTAGCAGCTGTCACTTTGACAACCCAATGCCCAGGAGATCAGCCCATTGACCTCACAATTGTTCTTTTTCTGCTTCACACTACCATGACTAAACTTTTGGACATTCTCCACAACCAAGGTTTCGCTCATTACGTACGAAACCTAGAGCTAAACGTCCTACTCCCCTATTTCAGGCCCTTGTTCCAAACTCTCCATGAATTGCAACAACTCGAATACCTCAAGCAAACCCAACCCCCCTTCCCTAGACTAGTCAACCTCACCCTAGTTCTAATCCCGGCCCCAGGGGTCCATACTAATCCCCCAATCGATATCTGTAACCCCTGTAACCCACTCTACATCATCTCTCACAATGCTTTGCATGACAGTCCGGGAGGCCACCCCCTTATCCTCACCTCCCCCACCCAAGTTCTACCCCTTGCCCCCTCTCAAACGTATCCCGTCACCACCCCAGAGACCATTTGCTATCAATGTTGTGCTACAGGGCATCTCTGCATTAACTGTCCCCAATATTGCTGCACTGCCTGCCACGATTACACCCCTGGTCACTATCATTCTCAGTGCCTCACCTTGCAGTGCGATTTCTGCCTTCACTGGGAACACTCCACTCGGTTCTGCCACCATTGCCACTGTGAAGTTTGTGATGAATTCAGACATCTGGCTGATGACTGCCTGCATCCTTGTACGGCCCTTCTTTTGGAGGCTCAAGCACAACTAGAGGGGGGAATAGATTAAAGAGTTCAAGACAGGGCCTCAAACGTACCAGGGGGGTAATGTTACAGTTCTCCTGCCTTTCCACAATGTTTTTCTCATCCTCGTCCACGAGAGAACCTCTCCTTGTCGTTCGCTTCTAACTGAGCCTTGGTTGCTTGTCCTATAGGAACAAGCATTCTTTCTGTCCAAGCTCGTCACCTTGTTTGCCTCCAATTAACTTCGTTCCTGCTCCATCATTCATCTCCATGGTACACCTCATCATTAGTATTAGTTGTCTGCAATAACTACTTGATACCCGAGACAACCTCTCGCTTACCTCACCTATTCTCTCTGCTTCGCTTACCTCACTTGTTCTCCTTGCTTCCATATGATTCCAATTCTTAGTCTCTCACTATTTAAGTCAATACGACATGGTCTGTAATTCCCCACGTTTTGTCTATATGAATATATCTGGTCGTTTGTCACTCATCATTCTTGGGTCGTCTACCCAAGAAGCCCTTGATTATCTTTAGTCAATTCCAACGTACTTAAGACGGCGCCTCTTCGTGAGTGCCCCACATTGGAAAAGCCCTCTCAACTTCATCTTCACGTGTAACAAAAACACCTAGGTACAAAACCCAACTCCCTTACTAGATGCTAGAACATATATCCCAAAAAGAGGAATAGAGACTATGTGCTTGTAAACCCCCAGAATTTCCATCCCATATTTACCCAAAAATAGCTCATATTATCTCTCAGGGCAATGATTTTAGTAATATCAGTTCTCCAGGCCAGTATGCTATTTAATATCAAGTCCCTTCATAGAAACATTCTATCTACACTCCTCTCCAATCCCTTAGCATATGCCCCTTTCCCTTACTAGAGCCTTGCTTTCTTTCCACTTGCTCTGCCTACAGTCTGTTAGCCTTGTCTGTTTATGCATTAGTGGACTTACTCTTCTCTGGGCTGCCATCTTTACCTTCACATGTCATCATTCAATCTTCTACTCTACTCTCCTTTGGGCTTCTTTCTCTACTCTCCTCCATTTCTCCTTCTTTCATGCTTTCATCCAATGCCTTCACTTTACCGCCTTTATATCCCATAGCCTATTATTATCATCAGTGCACTCTGCCAGACATTTGTCATTCCACTCCTGGATATCTATAAACTTGAACATGGTGGTACAGTACTAAGAGATTAGTAGCAGAATACCCAGACTTTATATCTTACAGGAGATTTCCATGCTCTACTCTATATTTTTCAACTCTATTAATCAACAGTATCACATGATCCTCAAGGGCCTTTAAGGGTTTAAGCCTAAGAGAGGGATACTATCATATCCAGGCCTCAAAGGCTAACTTCAGACACTCTGAATATAACTCTAGACTCTTTTTCACATTTCTCTCTTGTTTACTTTGCCCAGACTAACATTAGTAAATTCCTATGACTTTCATTTCTCATTTACCTCTGTTTCCATTCTTCTAGACTATTTATACTTTCTTATACTTTATTCCTTGATATTAGCACAACTTCAATGTCAATGCTTACTTGGAGCATGATCCTGAGGCTTCAAATCAATAGAGCTAACTTTTAACATTTCCAATACATACTTTATTCTAACTCTAGACTTAGTTATCCAATTTTCCCTCTATATATAAACTCTGTAGTTTACTGCCTGTAGATCTCAGTTCAAATATCAACATTGACATAGACAATTAACTCCTAATCCTCTCCCTGTAATCTCTATTAAGAGCTTAATGTCCTTTTTCCTTCCTTTAACTTGACAATCTTATCTGACCTTCAACCTTTGACCTTCTAATCTCCAGCCCTCTGATCTTTAGTTCTTTAACCTCAATCTCTAACCTCCATTTGAAATCCTAGGGCAAGATTTCTTTACAAGGGTATACCACACAAGATAAAGTTAACACCTCATTTACCTTAACTCCAAAGTGTTGAGAATCATGGTATTCATCTTATCTTATCTTCAAATCCATGACCATGATTCTAGATCACATCATGTGATTAATCACATGATCTTTACTTATCATTGGCCAATTACACTATTCACATTATGAAAACCATGATATCATAGATAAGCACCCTTATTGCTATCAGTTTACTTACCAAGTATATACTGTGGATGACATATCTATGATTACTTACTATACTATATTCAGTATAAGGTGTACATAGTAATACTAGACCCTATACAGTATATAAGACTTGGGATTTCTTTGTTAAGACTGAACGGATGGACTCCTGTATAACTCTGGAACTCCGGAGTTGAGGCATACGGGGCGTTGGCTTCACCTTATGTGGTGCGCCCTTGCACTGGAATCATGCCCCGGTATTTCGAACAGAGGGTCGGAGATCGGAGGTCCAGGGTCCAGAGGTCTGAGGTCCGGAGGTCTAAGGGTCAGAGATCTGAGGGTCGGAGGGAGGAGAGAGGGCGTCAAGCCCTCAACGAAGGTCACAGGAGAACGAGAGGAGGATAGACTCGGTCGTCTATGTTGATAGTCTATGTCGATATTCGAACTGAGGTCTATAGGCAGTAAACTACAGAGTTTATATATGGAGGGAAAACCAGATGACTAAGTCCGGAGTCGGAATGAAGTATGTACCAGAAGTGTCAAGTGTTGGCTCTACTGAGTTGGAGTCTCAGGATCATGCTCCGAGTGAGCAATGACATCGGAGTAGTTCTAGTACCGAAGGATAAAGCATATGTAGTTCGGAAGAACGGAAATGGAGGCAAATGAGAAACGGAAATCATAGGAATTTACTAATGTCAGTCCAGGCAAAGTAAACAAGAGAGAAAAGCAGAAAAGAGTCCGGAGTTATGCCGGAGTATGTCCGGAGTGTCCAGAATTGGGCTTTGAGGCCCAGATATGACAGTATCCCCCTCTTAGGCCTGAACCCTTGAAGGCCTTTGAGGTTCACATGATACCATTGATTAATGGAGTTGAAAAAACGAAGCGGAGCGCGGAAATCTCCTGTGAGGTATAAAGTCCGGGTGTTCTGCTACTGACCTCTCAGTGCTGTATCACCATGTCTGAGTACGCGGATATTCAGGAGTGGGACGACGAGCGCCTGGTAGAGTGCGCTGAGGACGGTGACGAGCTATGGGATGCGAAGGCAGCAGAGCGGAGGCATCGGACGAAGGCGTGAAAGGAGGAGGAGCGGAGGAGAGCTGAGCCAGAGGCTGAGCGGCGATGTGTGGAGGCAGAGGCGGAGGCCCAGAGGAGAGTAAGTCCGCCGTGGCGTAAACGGTCAAGGCTAACGGACTACAGGCAGAGCAGGTGGCAAGGGAGCAAGGCTCCAGTAAGGGAAAGGGGCGAGTGGAGCTGGTGCCAGTGTGCCGGAGGTGTGAGGACCGGGGGCTGGACTGCACCCTCAGTCCAGGAAAGTCAACAGCGTGTGTGGAGTGCCGCAACGTGAAGGCGAGGTGTGAATGGCCTGGCCAGGAGAGGACGGGGCCGGCAAGGAAATGGAAGCGGCATGCGGAGGAGGCGGAGTGACCTCAGAAGAAGACAAGGTCCGAAGGGGAAGGATCGGAAAGGGCGTCAGAGATGGCGGAGTGCGCCTAGATTATCACGGTGGCAATCCGGGACCACCAGGATGCGATCAAGGGGCGACTCAATCACCTCACGATCATGGTGTCCCAACTGGTGAACCTCAAGACAAGTGAGGTCTACCCAAATGATGAGTGCGAGGAGGACGAGGAAGACGGGGAGGACGGGGAGGACGGGGAGGGAGACAAGGACGACAAGATCGGAGCGGCGGAGGTGGAGGCATTGGCGATGGAGGAGGAAGAAGCCGGAAGGGCAGAGTTGGCGCGGATGATGGCAGAGGACAGAGAAGTGGAAGAGGACGAAGAGGACGAGAATGAGGAAGTGTAGTAGATAGTCTTGCAAATGTTAACAAATTTGACAGATCAAGCAGAGTGAGGTCCGGGCTTCTCCAGGTACTGGAGATGGAAGTCCGCGACAAGCTCCAAAGCGTGACCTAGTTCAGTTGCAAGTAACCACAAAGTTTCTTCATCTGTCCCTTCATATCCGGACCACTGCACTAAATAAAGGAGTTTGCAGTTCCATTGCCTACGATCTATCTTTGAGTCAAGGATTTCTGATATCTCATATTCCGGTTCGCCATCAACCTCAACTGGGGGCGGAGGTGTCTGCATGCAATTCAAAATGGTATTAGGGGTTGCAGGTTCTAGTTGAGAAACATGGAAGACCGGATGTACGGACTTCATGTTCTCCAGAAGCCAGAGAGTGTACGAAACTGCGCCAGCTTGAGCTATGATTTCATAAGGACCTAGATTTTTCTCGGAGAGCTTCTTAGAGGGGCGTGTGGAGCGGAAGTATTTTGTCTTGACAAAAACCTGACTATCGACTTTGAAGTCCGGTGCCGGAGTTCGCTTGGCATCTGCGGATCCTTGATATCGTTGCTGGGCTAGGGCTATTTCATCACAGAGGAGGCTATGGAGGGAGTTGAGGTCGACGGAGTATTCTTGGGCTCGGGCGGAGGTGAGGTCGTGTTCAGGATGGATGGAGATGTTCGGATGATAACCTTTATTGGCGAAGAACGAAGAGACACCGGTGGTAGCGTTCAGAGCATTGTTGTAAGCGAACTCCGCGAGGGGCAAGAGCTTGGACCAGTTGTCTTGCTGGTAGTTGCAATAAATCCGAAGGTACTGTTCCAGGGTCTGGTTCATTCGCTCTGTTTGTCCGTCACCCTCCGGGTGATAACCGGAGGTAAAGTGGAGTCAGATGTCTAAGGCTTTTCCAAGTGAGCAGAAGAAGTGGGAGACGAACTCCGAGCCTCGATCGGAGGTGATGTGTGAGGGAACTCTGTGCTTGGAGAATATGTGGAGCAGGAATAGTTTTGCTAACTCCGAAGATGTCACCTTGTCGTCGGTCGAAATGAAGATGCACTGTTTGGACAATCTGTCCACGACTACAAGGATGGCAGTATGTCCGGAGGACAGAGGGAGTTGTTCAATGAAGTCCATGGAGATCGAATTCCATGGCTTCTCCGGAATGGGGAGTTGTTTTAGAAGCCCGTAGGGCTTATGTCTGGGGACCTTAGCGCAGGCGCAGGCTATACATGAGGAAACATAGTCTTTAACGAAGGTCCAGATGCCTGGCCAGGTATATTCGCGACGGATGAGTTCTAAGGTCCGGTTTTGTCCGAAGTGTCCAGAAAGTGGATGGTCATGTTTGTACCAGAGGACTCGGAGGCGGAGGTCATCTGCGTCTGGGACATAGATGTGATTATCTAGACGGAGGAAGCCTTTGGAGTCTACGATCCAGCGGGAGTCAGAGGATTCAGAGTCGAACATGTGGGCGGATGCTAAGGGATCGGAGGGGAGTGCGGACAGGATGTTTCTGTGAAGGGACTCAATGTTGAACAGCGTACTGGCCTGGAGGACCAGAGTCGCTAAAATCATTGCCCTGAGGGACGATGCGAGCTATTCTCAGGTGAATATGGGATGGAAGTTCTGGGGGTTTACGAGTGCATAGTCCCTATCCCCCTCTTTGGGGTAGACGTCCCAGCATCTAGTGAGGGAGTCGGGTTTTGCACCTAGGCGTCCGGGGCGGAAGCGAATGACCATATTGAACTGCGAGAGGAACTCCGACCATCGGGCTTGTCGCCGGGTCAGGAGTTTGGTGGTTACGAAGTATTCCAAGTTCTTGTGGTCTGTAACTACATCAATCAGAGTTCTGGAGCCTTCAAGGTAGTGCCGCCAAGTCCGGAAGGACTCGTGGATGGCAAGCAATTCCTTGTCATGGGTGTCATAGTTGAGCTCGGGAGCAGAGAGGGTACGGGAGTAGAATGCTATGGGGCAGATTTCATTGTCCGGACATCAGATAGAGAGAATGCCGGCGATGGCATAGTCAGAGGCGTCTGTCTCGGCGATCAAAGGGGAGTCAGGGATCCAATGGGATAGAATAGGGGCAGAGGTGAAAGCATCCTTGAGGCGCTGGAAAGCGGAGCAACAGGCGTCGTCAAAATTCCACGGAGTACCCTTTCGGGTGAGGCGGGTGAGCGGAACGACAAGTCCGAAGTAGTCGGCGATGAATCTCCAGTAGAAATTAGCGAATCCAAGGAAAGATTGTATATCTCGGACCTTTCGGGGTTCGGGCCAATCAACAATGGCCTTCACCTTTTCTAGAGACATGGAAAGTCCGGTCAGAGAGAGTCAATATCCGAGATACTCGGTGGAGTCGGTGTGGAATTCGCATTTTTCGGGTTTAGCATAAAGTCCTTGTTTTCGGAGACGCCGAAGAATTTCCTGGACATGCTCTTCGTGTTTCGCACGGTCTTTGGAAAAGATGAGGATATCGTCCAAATAGACAATGACGGAGACGTCGAGGAGATCTGCGAAGATGGAGTTGACAAACTGCTGGAAAGCCGCAGGGGCATTGGTAAGACCAAATGGCATGACAAGCCATTCAAACGATCCGTAGCGTGTCCGGAAGGATGTCTTCCACTCATTTCCAGCAGCAATGCAGACTAGGTGGTATGCATGCTGGAGATTGAGTTTGGTGTAAATCCGAGTGCGGCTTGGAGTGTCTAGGAGGTCGGAGATGCGGGAGAGTGGATAGCGGTTCTTCTTTGTGATCTTGTTAAGTCTGCGGAAATCTACACAAAGGCAGAGTGAACCATCCTTCTTGTGGACAAAGAGTACCGGAGTGGCATAAGCGGAGTTGGACGGGCGGATGAATCCCATGGAGAGGTATTCATCAAGAAACACTCAGAGGGACTCAAGTTCAGATGTGGAGAGGGAATAGGTAGTTCCTATTGGCGGAGATGCTCCTTCTTCCAATTCGATCTTCAGGTCGAATTCGCAGTGCGGGGCGAGCTTGGATGCCTTCCCCTTGCTAAATACATCTGCAAAATCGTGATACTCTGGAGGGACCCCGGAGAGATCGACTGGATCGGAGTCGACAGAGACGAAGCGGAGATTGCTCTCCTGAGGGTGGAGTGACAGAGCGAACTGCACTGAGCCCTCAAGACAACAGGCGAGTGCGAAGGCAGGAGCACTAATGAGCGCTATAGATGGTGCCTTGTGGTCATGGGTACGTGGTGAATCGGGGTCGGAGTCAGCCAGAGGAATAAGTTCCGAAGGCTGCAAAGTTGAGCTCGGGTTTGCTAGCATGGGATGCTCGGATGCTCGGAACGAGATACTGCTCGTAACCCAATCAATCAACAGATTGTAGCGGGTGAGCCAGTTGTGTCCTAGAACAATAGAACAAGAACCATCTAGTGGAGTGACATAAAATGTCATCGGAGTAATATCACCGGTCAAAAAAATGGACGGAGAGATCAATGGCTTGAGTCACGGAGGAATTCGAGGTACCATTGAACAAATGGAGGGATAGTGGAGGGACAGAGTAGGCTAAAAGTCCGTTTTTCTTCACAAATGTCGAATCTATGAAGGAATCGGAGGAGCCGGAGTCTATTAATGCGGGGAAAGGAGGGATGTTCTGGGAGACTAGGGAGACGGAGGGTAGGAGTGATTTCGGAGTTGAGAGAGCGGACGCGTTGAGTTGGATCTTCTTTGGTGCACGGGAAGAGGCAATGCAACCTCTAATCTGTGTGAAGTCACGGAGGTCGCGGACTATTTTTTTGCCTCGGCAGAGGCCTCCAGTTTGGTTTCCGGAGTTTTGGTCTTGGCAGTGCGACTGTGGATGCTAAGGAAAAGGAAGCTAGGGGATTTGGCAAGGTCACTGATATCCATGAGCTCTTCCATGTGCGTGCCAGGCATAGGGGACTGCGGAGGTGGGCGCACTTAAGATGCGGGAGGAGTGCTCCAACCAGCAGAGAAGCTGAGAAATTGTTCGACGAGATCAGGGGCACGACGGTTACTGCTTAAGGCATTGAGAGGGTTCTCGATAGCCCTTGCATGTGACTGTGTCATGCGGATCGACATGGTTGGGGATTCCGATGCAAGTGTGAGTTCGAATATACTATTAAGACTGAACGGACAGACTCCTGTACAACTCCGGAACTCCGAAGTTGAGGCGTACGGGGCGTTGGCTTCACCTTATGTGGTGTACCCTTGCACTGGAATTGTGCCCCGGTATTTCGAATGAAGGGTCGGAGGTCGGAGATCCGGGGTCCGGAGGTCTGAGGTCTGGGGTCCGGAGGTCTAAGATCTGGAGGTCTGAGGGTCGGAGGTCTGAGGGTCGGAGGTCTGAGGGTCGGAGGTCTGAGGGTCGGAGGTCTGAGGGTCGGAGGTCTGAGGGTCGGAGGTCTAAGGGTCGGAGGTCTGAGGGTTGGAGGTCTGAGAGTCGGAGGTCTGAGGGTTGGAGGTCTGAGGGTCGGAGGTCTGAGGATTGGAGGTCTAAGGGTCGGAGGTCTGAGGGTCGGAGGGAGGAGAGAGGGCGTCAAGCCCTCAACGAAGGTCACAGGAGAACGAGAGGAGAATAGACTCAGTTGTCTATGTTGATAGTCTATGTCAATATTCGAACTGAGGTCTACAGGCAGTAAACTACAGAGTTTATATACGGAGGGAAAACCGGATAACTAAGTCCGGAGTCAGAATGAAGTATGTACCAGAAGTGTCAAGTGTTGGCTCTACTGAGTCAGAGCCTCAGGATCATGCTCCAAGTGAGCAATGACATCGGAGTAGTTCTAGTACTGAAGGATGAAGCATATGTAGTTCGAAAGAACGGGAACAGAGGCAAATGAGAAACGGAAGTCATAGGAATTTACTAATGTCAGTCCAGGCAAAGTAAACAAGAGAGAAAAGTGGAAAAGAGTCCGGAGTTATGCCAGAGTATGTCCGGAGTGTCCGGAATTGGGCTTTGAGGCCCAGATATGACATTCTCCCATGTCAAATAACAGCTCTAATATCAGTTTCACTACCTATCCACACATCTGCTCTCTCCCAATCACCCTATCAGGAGCCCTAAGCACTATATCACTACTCTTAATTCTCTTTCCACAACCTTGTCACCATCTTCAAGTGAGTCTTGCTTGGAACTTCCACATAAGTTGCTTCCTCTATGTTGTTGGGCACATTTTGCTCTCAAAGAGATATTCCCTGAATCTCTTTACAGAGTTTCAAAGTTGCATAGAAGTCCATCTGTTCAGTCTTAACACTACTTCAAACCTCTCTTTCCACAATCTTATCACTACTCTCAAGTGAGTCTCACTTGAAGCTTCCATATAAGTTGCTTTCTCTATGCTGTTGGGTATATTTTGCTCTTAAAAGAGATATTCCTTGAATCTCTTCAGAAGATTGCTATGGAACCAGAGAAGGCCATTGTTGTAGCATGTGGTAATGCTGAATTCACCAACATCCACCAGTAGCTGCCCATTGTCACTGTCATATACCCACACAGATTTGGGGGTAGCCATTCCAATGTGATTGCCCTGTGATGAGTATTTTGCTGCCCAGACTTGGTCCTCGTGGCTGAGTGTCAATACGCATCCTCCGGTTCTGAAATCCCAGACTGTGGCCGTGCAGTTAATCGATGCGGAGGCGAGTCGGGTCGAGTCGGGAGAGAAATCAACGCCAAAGACAGTCCTGTCATCCAGCTTTTGCTCGAATACTAGTTCGAGTGTCTCTGCATCCCAGATATACAATTGGCCCCACTCCGTGCCTGCTGCTATCCACTTGCCACTCTTGGACACAGAGAGACAGTAGACATGGCCCCTCGTCTTCATCATTGACCTTGCTGTTTGTTTTCCATCTTCCAGTTGCCACACTTCGACTGCATCGTCACTACCGCTCAAGAGATACTCGCCATTCGCTGAGAATGTCACAGCATCTGTCGAGCTTCTGACATTGATCTCGATCAGGTCATGGCGTTCTTGTCCAATGATCAGCATCACCGTGCACCACATCCATTCAGTACATACCCGTCATGGTCGACGACATGGCTAACGGTACAATCCAGTGGGTCAGAGAACAACCTGTAGTTTCTCCTGCACTATATATACATTGACGACCTAATTATGCCAGAGTCCGTGCCTCATTGTCTTGTGTTTTCTGTGCTCATGCTGTGTTTCCAAAAAAAAAAAGTCCTAGCGCTACCCACACCCCACCAAAGTTTCCGGAAATGCTATGTGCAGCCTAAGAAAAACTTATTGATGCCGAGAACGGACCAGCGAATCTCTCCCATGCACCGCAACTGGGATTAGGTATGTTGGTCATAATCTAAAACGACCAGGGAGAAGCCGTGGACCAG
>JBBPKC010000115.1:16252-47818 GCA_038089055.1 Tylopilus aff. balloui | reverse complement strand
CTGCGTAAGGCCCGACGGTCTCGACCCCGTTTCGAAAGTTCGCTCATTTTCTCGAAGGTGCCTGGCGACGTTCTGCAAAATGTGCCCGAAGCATCGGACATCGGGCGTTCTACCATTAACGTTCACGTAGCACGTCTCGGTTCGGTGTGACACCAAAGTCCATAAGGAGTTCCGATGACGACAGTGGCGTCAGATAATACAGTGATGAGCGCTGACGCGGACTCGGACAGCCTCTGCCAGCGCGTACCAGCGAGTCGTGGGTCGTCCGAACGAACCCATTCCGACGTTCTGTGTCGAACATACATGTCGCACAGCACGCGTGCCTTTTAATGCTTTTAAAGATCGGGAGAGATGGCTTTGCGTTTGGATAAACTCACGTTTCATTCTCGTGGCCGGCTGAGGGACGCACACCTTGTGCAGACCGCATCAGATCAACGCGGGAAGAGATCATCTCGGGCTTGTACAAACGCTGAATACAGCCTGCAGGTGAATCAACGGCTCCCCAAGATCCAGCTTACGGTGATAGCGCAGTCATCATGTCAAGCTCGAACTTACTCAGCGGTGGACTAGACGGAGATCCTGGAATAATATCGTCAGCGGCGCAAGGTAGTATTGCTCGTCAGTGGATGCTACATGAAGCAAAACCTACGGTATTACAAATAGGATAATGTAAAAGAGAATCAAGCCGGAAAAGAAAAACGGCGTACACTGCCAAACGACACACGACCAATGTATGTCACATCACGAGAAACACACACATTCGAGCGAACAAGACTGCCGAATTTATGCAAGGCTCATCCACATGCCCGCTTCTGGAATCTTGCTACGGGCTTGGAGGATCCTGAATGCACGTTGCCTCCCTCGTGCTTCGTCCGCAACGTTCGCTTTGTTTGGCTCTTCGTCGCTTTCGTCGTCTTCTGCTTCTTCCCCATTTCCTACGCTAAAGTCGAGGGCACCAGGATCAATGGCTCTGAAACGATCTCGTTCGGCGTACGAGGCTCTGCGCAGTGTAGCCGACGAACTACGTCGTCGACCATCTAGAAAGGCAGGAACTATCACTCCTGCTCGATCTGCAAGTGACGTTTTGGGCTGATACGACGCTAGCGACAGTGGGTCTCTCCGACGAGATAATGGACTAATTTCGACTGGTAACGAGGTGGCAAATCCGGCGTTTCCTAAAGACCATCGTACGTCTGTTTCGTGAGCTCACTACCGTCAATGTCAACCAGGAAAACTTACCCTTGGAAGTACCCCAGTCACTGTCGTCCGTGTCGTCCGTCACTCGTCCAGAGCCATCCTCATTCTCCTCGGGTATCAGGGCTCCGGGGGCGCCGTTTCGCCGTCTGCTCACGAATAGTTGCCATGCCTTGCTGTTTCGTTTCCACGCACTTCTGTGACTCGGGGTATTTGCTGCGACCAATTTCAATATCTCTTCTTCTTGGGGATCGATTTGTTCGGGGTATTCGGGAGCTTCTTTTGACGGTAGAACGGGCTGCGTTGTAGTTGAGGCACTGCTATTCGATACGGTCGCAGGCTCTCCTGTGCCTTTGGGTGAAAGGACGGAATAAGCCGGAAGTGAGGTCGGACGGAGAGAAGACAGCGACGCTGGCAAAGCCGCGAGGCTAGAAACGCGGTGACGTCCTCGACGTCGAGCCTGGGTATTTTCAATGAATGGAAGGGTAGGAGCGGCATCCGAAGACTCGGGCTCGCTGCTAGCTTCCTCAAAGTCAAATATCAGCTCTACGATCGGATCGTCAGCTACAGGATAGGAACGAGGTTAATCGTCCTTACCTTCGCTCTCTCGGGACTCACCATTGACCCTCAGAGTTGTTACATCACCTGCGGCAGCTACCTCTTTATCCTTTCCTGTGATATCAAACTTGACCTTCCTCCTGCGCATTGTCCCATCGGAAGGCGGTGCCACATCCCGGTCCGAGCCCTCCGGCGGATAAGCGTGAGCGTCTTCCGCCGCCTTGGCTGGTGTTGTCACTTTCGCGGCGTTTGAATCGTCAGTCTCCTTAGCCGCTTCATCGGTCATGACAGCGAGTTCCCTTCTGGCATCTGGCTGGGAAGCAGCCTCCTGTTGCAGGCGTGCACGAGTAACATCAGCTTCCAAGATCGTAAAATACCTAAAGCTGACAGCTGTATCCCTCGTTTCGTCCATGCTCCGTTTGAAAGGTTGCACGATGCTGTCACCATTCAAGCGCGGAGATAATTCGGGGGAAGATTCGAGCGATGATGATGTCCGACACTCCGCGGAGTCCAGTGAAGACGGGTGAGATGAGTACGGGGGTGGTGATCGGGGACTATCGCTTAGAGATCGTTCGTGCACGTCAGAGGATCCCTGGGCCATGCGGACCTGGTGCACTCCAGAGGTTGCTAATGAGGTTGAGAGAGAAGAAAGTCTAGAGCGTGACGATGATGGTGACATCATTCTCGACACGCCGGTCGGGGTCGGCAGGAAATCCCGAACGGAGACCGGTGGGGTCGATGTCGACAGCGAAAGACCGCGTGAGCTATCTCGTTTCCTTGTCTCATCGACTTTGTGTCCTGTGTGCTTTTCCACTTCACCTAGATTCTCAACAAAGCTTCGCCAAAGGTCTTCCGCATTCTGTCGTAGCTCGTCGTCAGCTTTTTCCAGTTCTGCAAACTTATCTCGGACAATCGCCGCTACTTGTTCCTCTGCCGTTGATCTGAGATGCTCGGAAGCCTTCACAGCGATCGACGATAGGTGAGCAAAGACGGGATGAGAGGGCACGAAAGGTGCTGGAGGAAACAGTGGCTTCAAGTTGTAAAAGAACGGCCCAATAGGGGAACTCGACTGCGTAGGAGGTTCCCGGTTGGTTGGCTGTGCGGTTGTCAACATCGGAATAGCCTTCTGAGGTACAGCGATGCCAAAGGTGGAGGAATACGTAGACGAAGACGACAATCGCGTAACGTCTTCGGCAAGCTAAAAACGATGACAAGTCAATACCACACAAAGCAAGAATGGAGACCTTCCAAGAAGGACATGCTGTGTCGGCGAGCAAAAAGCAACATTCCAACGATCACGTATATAACAAAAGAGACAATTGAGCCACAGTGCAATTGTTGACGTTGCTCCGACCCGGATGCTGGAAAAGATGGCCACCAATTGAGGACTCACGAGACAGTCTTTGTGAGCCTCAATCCAACCGCAACTGCTCAAGAGGGTCTCTTGTTCGACCCAGTCGGAAGAAGGGAGCAACGGCCCCTCCTGGACATCCAGATCGCATGTTACGAGTTGCCGGACACGATACGCCACCGTCTGGCAAAGTAGACAAGCGAGCGTAGTAAATCGGATGCATCGAGACGAGTTCGCGATGGGCGGGCCTATTTTCCTCGTCCTCATCGTGACTTGTGGGTGCGCCTAGAGACAAAAAAGTAACGGTGGTCCGGAAAAGAAGAGGCGAGCTTTACTGCGACGCACAATGAAGACGCCCTCGTCGCCGACGTACGTCAGAGTGTACTCCGAGTCGCTGCCCGCTGGTAAGAGAAAATCGGGTGGTTCCCCTTGCTGAAGCTGGGGCCATATGCGAACGTTGAGGCACTTGCAGGCCATTGAAGGCAGGATCTGGGGCATCTCTGCCATTTGCGGTGGTTGGGCTGGTGGAGGGAAGAGAACAACCAGCGGTTAGCGGTGCAGACGAGTTGCAGCAGCGGATTAGATGAATATTACCGGTGCCGTGTGTATGTTTCGAATTCCAAAAGAGGACATACAAGATCCTGTTTTCTCACGATCACACGCGCTCACCCGGAAATCATAAAATGAAATAAATTGGTACCGAATGTACGACATATATAGAAAGTTTCTCCCATCAGTCGATATCTAGGCACGTTGCCCTTAATACGCCCAGTCCAGGATCACTTGTCCTTCTTCGTCTCTCCCTTACCGTCTGCCTTGACGGCATCTTCAGCCATTACTTGACCGTATTCGTTTACCCGTTTGGGGTCAATGCGATATAACCAGCGCTGGCGGCGGACACGGGTCAAGGTTCAGACCGGTGCTGTGCACTATAGATAGCGCAGACGCCCACCTGGTACAGGAATACCAAAAACACGAGGTCATCCCGGAAGCACGCGAGCCGATGGAGCGTTGGCATCTTGATACAGAACCTGCAGGTAGTCGCGTGAACTCCACGCTCCATGTGATCGCATGGTAACAGCCATGATACGATACTTACGCAAATAGGTCGTCCACCACGGTCGACAACGTTTTATAAATCATTGCTTTCATCGGCATGTGGGCCACGCTCTACCGCACAGTCCGCCGATAAGAAACCGGAATTGACAGAAATAGAAGTGACGGACCTTCAGCTTATAGTTGATGATGAGTTGGGGTATCAGTTGTGCCTGGCATAACCGTTGTCAAGGTACCCTGTCAGTGTCAACTGGTCCGATATACTCACAAACCCGAACATGTATACAAAAGAGGTTAGCGTTGAGATAATATAGCTGTACCAGCCCCTGTGGGACTCATAAACAAGCGAGTAGATACTGTACGCCACGAGGAGGGGGATCGCGACAAAGGATACATATCGGAATGCAAGCTTGTCGTATCTGAGAAATCCTCGGTCAACATCAGGTATCCGCCCCATCATTTCCGACCACTTACTCCTGTGTCCTTTTCTCATCCTCAGTGAGAACATGCTTATCTGATCGTGTTTTTGGAGCACGTAAGATGTCAACTCAAAAACGTGTTCAAGGACATACCTTTAATACTCAGCGTATAGGGGACTATCGATCCCGCAGGCGAGCGCACGATGCGGATATCAACTGCCTTTGTAATCTGACTCCTGAGGTTAACACAAACGCGATACACAGTAGGTCGTACAACTACAACGTGACCTACCTTCCAGGCTTCGATAACGACACCCATGCCGGACCCGAGGAGAATCATCCAGCTCGTGTCTGTATTGTTATCGATGAGGTACAGCAGAATCACGGTCTGGACAAACACGTTGGTTATGATCTGGAAATATATCAGACAAGCGGCGCGAGCGTGAATCCATTGACTACATGTGGGGAACGTACCGTTCTGCGGGTTTGATCGATACAATCAGAGAAATGAGCGTGCCATCGACGTCTGCATGCTCACCTCACAGACACCCCCACGAGTTCTTTCCGTTGACGCCAGTGTGACACGTCAGACTTGAAAGCGAGCATCTCAAACCTATGCCGGTCAGCCAAGCTAGCTAACGCCAATCTCAGTCAAACTCACACCGTGTGCAAGATACTGACAGCAGCAGTCAGGCCGAGGAACCATGGATTAGTCTCAAGTAATATCCTCTTCACTTCATCTAGTTCTGCGCCAGCGCCACCACCCTGCTGCTTTATCGCTTCATCAAAGCCATGCGTCATCGATGCGAAGATTTGGAATTTAAAGTACGACATGGGCTGGAATGTTACTCGCAATGGAACATTAGGGGTTGTGGTGTTAATCTCCGTGAGATGGGAGCGCAGCAACCAGAAATCGTTTGGGAAGACGATCGGTTTGTAAAACCCTTTGGTTCCAGTAGTATCCCGTGAGCCAGAAACCAAGTGGACGTCTATAGTGGCGTAAGTATGTTTCAGTCTAATAACGGCGAATACTCACGTTCGGATAAGACCGAGGGTAGTTTGTCGAATGGAATGGCGGTCCCATCAGAAATGAGAGCCAATGTCAAGTTCTGCGCTGGCTGTCAACTCCTGATCACTCCGTCAGTCATTACCGACGGCGCACCCTGTACCAATGTGAAACGACTACGTTTTCTTCAAAAACCTTGTGAATCGAAATTAAACTGAACCAGGTAACAATCCAAGTAAATACCTCTTCTTCCTCCTGAGGTGCATCATCAGAATTGCTCAAAAGATTTTTCTCCTTGCGTATCTTGCCCTTGGGCAAATACCGAGTCAGAACTAGATCGTGGAATACGTGAGATACTTTATATGAAGATTTACGGAAATCAACCAACGTTTACGAATGTGGTGAACGGACTGGGGATCGAACGATGGGTGCGATGGATCTGGACTTGCCCCCTCCTTCGTAAGGAAGACATCCGCCCAGAGAGATGCATTCCGTTGAACAGCCTGATTCGAGTGAGACGTTGTATGCGCACGACAACTGTGACTCTATACCTCGGGTAGGGTAATATCAAGGCGCTCGACTCTATGGTCGTTCCAATCTCCGAACGTGATATTTGACCATACGAACGAGGGTAGATTCTTGTCCTGGTCCTCTCTCCATCCAGAGGTCCACTGACGCGAAAACACATCGCCGTTTGGGGATGTTGAAAAGTACACATGCATGGAAAGGGGTTGCCCCAGTGCCCACGCAAGGTAGGCATGCTGTGGTGGGAGGAGGAAAGGGTTCACTTGACTGGCTGGAGCGGGTGCTTCGCCTGCGGAAGAGGCAACAGGAGTTGTTTGAGGCTTCGTGGGGACCAAGAGCTTCATTGCTACAAAGAACTCAGTGTTTGACCACAATACGCGTTCTCCTGTACTCGCCAAGTTGTGAAAAGGCCCATATCAGAAACACTTGCTGTACTCCGAGGTAGTATTGAGGTCATGACTGAAATACGCGGGGGTGTCGTACCTGGACGGTGGCTAAGACTTTGCGGAAGGGGCCGTTCTCTTCCTGCGCAGCTGGTTGAGCGCCTTGTCTCGCTGGTGATTCTGGCATCTCGTGAGCCCGAGTCCAACGTCGAGGGCGGTGGTGATAGCGGGTAACACGAACGCGCAGATCGACGACTCCCACGCCCGACCACTAGACTCGATGAACTCGACCATCATTAACGAACCATTTCAGCTATATCTCAGCAGTAATCTAGCGCAGAAGAGACAAGCCCTCGAGGCTGTCTATGCCACTTACAATCCTGACCTTCCCGGCTATGTCACAGTGACCGCACAAGGAGAAGGCGTTCACATATGGGACGTAAGTAAAAAGGCCATTTTGTGCCGCCTTTGCGATCAGATCTGATGCAAGTACAGCTCCAGAACCTCCATGCTGTAGCATCGTACTCCGTCAACAAGCACAGCGCTTTCGCGATACCGACCTATAGTCTGTATGTCACGGAGGGCGAGAGCAAGTCGGTTATCAGTTATGCACTCGTGGCAAATGCCCCGGCCCTTCCCAAAGAGCATTGTGGGCGTACTATCTGGGTGATACGACAAAACATTTCCGGCTCAACTGTAGTAGCAAGCGAGAGGACCGCTGTATTTGTACGTCCTCTCTATCCTCGAGACCTGGTCCCTTTTGCTGACTCCTTTCTAGGTTGAGATCCCGCCTGTTCAAATATGTGGTACAGGCGATAATACACTTCCGCTTTTATTCGTTTCAGAAAACGGAAGTCTCTTCCTGCTGAATACGCAGGTTGAAATAAGAAGCCAGCTGGATTGGCCCGGAGAACGCGAACACGTGAAAACCTTCGTCTTCCCTCGCAAATTATGCACCTTCATACAAGGAAACACGGACTCATGTACCAGTGTTGTCATCACTTGCTGTCGGGCCGGCATGACCTTGCACGTACGACTCGTGCTGTTAGGAGAGGAAATCAATCCAGTTGGGACTTGCGAGATACCGGTCGCAGGTACAACCAGCCAAAAAACTAAAATCATTATATCTGGCCTAGCTTGCAGTTTATCGGGAGTTCTCAGCTTTATCAGTGAGTCTTCCATACTCATTAGTCCGCACACTGGTATATCATATTACAGACTCACGCGGAATATGGGCAACATATCAACTACTTTCACTGAGATCATCCGTCGTTTCGACCCCTATCTCCGAAAACATCCACCTCCGGCGGTTGACCATGCTTAACCACAAAAAGTCAATAACGACGAGGGATGCTATCTCCATTGTTTCCTTAGGCAATTCTCTTGTGTTCCTCGCTGCACTGGTGGAAGGCACGGATGAGATATCTCTTCAAATATGGGACCTATCCTATGGTGTCCTCTTAGCAACACAATCAATGCCTATACCCTCTGCAATACTTTCCCCTCACATTCACACTGCTTTGGCCAACGAAGGACAAGTACTCTTAACTGTGTCGCCTTCGTCAGTACACGAGAAACGCGTTGCTCCTAAGCGTTCCTCCATACATATCGTTCCTGTAGACGCACGGCTCAAGCCGAGTATCGCCGCTGCGCTCAAAAAAATGGCTCTGACAGCAGAGTGGTCAATATCCGTGAGATTAGAGCCTCAAGAGGACGACGGATCAGCCCGCATAATTTCCCAAATTCAAACATTCTTGAAGACGAATAATGCACAAAAGGCCGAGCAAACTTTCTTGAAGTGGGTTGACTCCCAAAGCGTAGGGGCATCATACTTTTATGGGCTTTTCTGGCTGATGTTAGAAACAGTCCAAAGCGGCTGCTCTCGGCCATGAATTTGTGAAGAAAATCTTCAACATTGTCCTTCCTCCCGAGCTACCGACCAAATATCCGTATACTCCCCGTATTACGCGTTGTCTTCTGGAACATGCCGTCGTCAGCACTATTATGCTAAATGGTCGCCTTATTACGATGCTGCGCCAACGAGGTGATTGGGTAAGGATTTCGCTGCTCTCTGCTCTTCGAACTTTTAAAATCATACGAGTCATCCAGGAGAATCTGATGTTTGCTCTGACAACCGTTGCGGACGTCTCTGAGGACGAGCTCATGGCCTCTGCCAAGTTCCTTATCGACAGACAACGCAGGAGAGAAAATGCAATGGACATTGATGCGTCAGAGGGTTACGCACCTCCTCTATGGTCCTATCTCTTTGCCTGCGTGTCATATCCGTTTTCGGCGGTGCCGATGCGTCTTGCTATCCGTAAACACCTACCCGATGCGCAAGATCTTGTTATGGTCCTGGGGATACTAGAGAACTGGATACAGGGAGGAACTGAGCATGAGGTGGAGGCTCTACTCAAGTCGCTGGCCACGAACACGGAGATGACGACAAGCAAGGCTGATTCTCCCCCATATCCCAAGGTACTTCTGCAACGCTTGATTCATATCGCGATATTTACCCGTTATCAGGCCATTTCTTTCCTTCATGCTCTGCTCGACGCATCGTTCGTTGCTCTTCTCCAATATCAGCCTTCGCACGATGTCTTGCGTCGAATTCTCTCTTATACAGAGCCCGAGATTATTTTCTTAAGTAGCTTGGAGCCGCTTCGTGGAATACTGGACCCGTTTGCGAAGGCCCTGTTGCTGAAGGAAAAGACGAGCGCATCCAAGGAGAGTCCAGCGGAGTGGAGGAAACGGAAGAAGCAGCTCGAGGAGCAGGCTAGTCTGAGCGTTGGACTGTATAGACTAGAGGAGCTTACGATCTAGTGATTTCCGCCCCGTAATCAGCAGCACTACTATCAGGACAACTTCCTCGCGGACTTCCACCACCGTTTACCATGAGCTCCGTCAAGATACTGGTCATCACAGGTAACACTATCTCCGCGTCCTTGCTGGCAGGCACAGGGGCTCATCGACGTCAAGTCAGCGACAGCGCATCTTCGGGTGAGAGCCAAGATCTGTCTGGCCCCGAAATACAACAGATCCTCCAGCATCACGGCTACCAAGAAGTATCTACAACCGTTATCCCAGATGACGAAGCCCAGATCCGTCAGGTCGTCCAGGACCAGTGCGAGCGCGATGCGATCGACTGGATCGTCACCACAGGTGGCACTGGATTCGGTGTCAGAGACAGGACGCCTGAAGTTTGTATCACGCCTATCGCCCCGTAATCTACAAAGTTCCGTCTCGGATGACGTTGATTTCCTTTCTGTTAGGCGATATCTCCGCTGATCGAGCGGCATGCTTCGGGGATCGTGCATCTCCTACTCTCCGCATCGCTAAAACACACCCCGCTCGCGGCCTTGTCCAGACCAATCGCAGGGACGGTCAAAAACACCCTCGTCGTGACGCTCCCTGGGAGCGTCAAGGCTGTGAGGGAGAACATGGAAGCACTTCTATCTAACGGCGTCATCGCCCATGCAATTGACCTCATCAAGGGGGGTAGCGGTAAGCAAGTGCATACCGCGTTGGGGACGAGCCACACCCTAGAGCAGGCTGCGAATACGCCTCACCACCACCACCCCCATCATTATCATCACCATCGTGACGAGGGGCACAGAGCCCCCCAACCCAGGACATTACTCTCCCATGATCTATCTGCACCAGGTAAGTGAACTAGTATTGCCACAGAAACAAGTCCCGCAGACGTTTCCACAGTTCCGGGCCGTCACCGCATATCGCCGTATCCGCAGATAAGTCTCGAGGCGGCGCTCCAGCTCATCTTGACCGAAGTCCAACCTTTAGAGTCCGTCAGGCTGCCGGTCCGTGGTCACCGCCAGAACAACGTATCGCACGGTTGATTAACAGTGCGCCATGTAGGTCACTCCAACCCTCGCAGGACACGTACTCGCCGAAAACGTGTACGCCCCCAAAAACGTGCCGCTGTCCCACACCGCCAACGTTGATGGCTATGCGCTCCGATGTGAGACGACGCAGCTACCCTAGCATAGAGTCATTGCTCTGACCTCCCGTGTTGGCAGCCTCCGATTCCCCGGGAGTCTATGATGTGTTGACATGGAAAACGCATGCGCCTGCAGAGGATCTCCCACGTGGGTCTGTATTCCGCATCAACACAGGCGGACCGCTCCCTGCTGGGACGGACACGGTCATCATGGTAGAAGACACGGAGCTCGTGTCTACCGTCAAAGATGCCAACGGGCAAGGCGTCGAGGAAAGTCAAGTCAAGACTCTCGCGCAAGTTCCCGCGGGAGAAAACGTAAGACTTCCTGGTTCAGACGTAGGCGCTGGGGATCTGGTGTTGCAGAAAAACGACGTGATCACGAGCTTGGGAGGCGAGATCGGTACATTGGCGTTTGTCGGACGAAAAGAGGTCAGTCGGGTCGGTTTTTTTTTCGCCTCTGCAGTTATTGAACGACGAAATGATGCGCATTTAGGTCAGTGTCCGACGCAAACCCGTTGTAGCCCTTTTAAGCACGGGCAACGAAATCTTGGACCTTCAATCGCCAAACCCACTACCCAGCGATGGATGGAGTGGGATAAACGATACCAACCGCCCCTCGCTACAGGCAACGCTCCAGGGGATGGGATACACGGTCGTCGACCTCGGGGTGGTAGCCGACGAGTGAGCCTTTTCAATCAGAGGAGAGACCACTGGCATTGAGCAATTATTTTGTTATTCTCTAGCGTCGACGCGCACGTCCAGGCCATCTCCCGAGGGCTCCGAGACGCGGACTTGCTGCTGACCACGGGCGGCACATCGATGGGCTCGAGCGACCTCGTGAAACCCGTCGTTGAGCGGCGCTTCGAGGGCACGATCCACTTTGGTCGTGTGTCCATAAAACCTGGGAAGCCAACGACGTTTGCGAGCATTCCCTCCCCGCCTGTGCCCGGCCAAAGTGCAAAGGAAGGCGCACGCAAGTACTTGTTTGCGCTTCCGGGCAACCCAGCATCGGCGCTCGTGACGTTTCACGTCTTTGTGTTACCTGCGCTCCGGAAGTTGGGCGGATGGCCGGCGGAGAGGTGTCAGCTTCCGCGCGCCAAAGTACAGGTAAGTCCCCAGTTCCTTCGGTAGCGCTTTCCCTTGGTCCGTATGACGACTTCCGTTGACCTGCATCCACATTTCGTCTAAATTCGATAGATTCAAAGCACAATGCGTTTGGATCCCCGAGTGGAGTTCCATCGTGTCGTCGTGAAAGCGACGTCTGATGGTCTCAAGGCGTATAGTACAGGAGGTCAGAGGTCAAGCCGGATTGCGAGCTTGAGTGGAGCCAATGCACTCGTGCAATTACCCATGCTCCAAGAGGGAGGCCCATCATACTTGCCAGCTGGGAAATCGGTGGACGCGGTCATCATAGGTGAAATCCAGATGTAAAAAATGGACGTTAAATTTAACTTCCCTCGCTGTCGATACATACGATTATGGAACCAGTTTTTGATGAGCATGCAATCCTATCGTACGGTCACAACAGGACTAGATACAGAATAAGACCCGAAGTCGCAATCATATCGCGCTAATCTTCATCGGCTTCGCCCACATCAAACATTGGCGTTCTCTCGTCATCTTCGAAAGCTCGCTCTTTTCCTTTTCTTTTTCGCCGAGCTTGCTCCGCATCCAACTCGTCCACGTCCCCTTCAGAAGTACTTTTGAGGGGTATGTGCTCTTCAGTATAATCAACCTCCTTCGAGAGCTGGACGCGTCGCCTGCGCAGCCGACACCACAAGCAAACGCCAAGACCGATGACGATGAGTAAAAAGACTAACGCGGCCGTGCCCGCATTGTAATACGCTGCAACACAATCGTACGTTATTTCGGAAAAAAAGAAAAGGAAGAAAAGAAAAGGCGAGCGACACTCACCATCCCATTGTGCCTTCGTTTCTTCGGGTGTCTTCCCTGGTGGTTTCAACGAGACGGGGAGGTTCTCGTCATCCAGGAAGATGGGTTTGATATCGTCACCAACGCTGCTCGGTATGCGTGCTGAGCCCTCGAGGATAGCAGAAAAGTTCATGCCCATGAAGCGAAGGATCATATCATGCGCGACGTTAGGGACGTTATACGGGACCATGTGTGATGCATTGAAGACCTGCATGCAAGATACGTCCGCGTTCGAGTTTGTGGGGTAAACGGGTGGTTCCATACCTTGACGTAGGTGAGGTTTCGGGAAGACACCCACGTTCCGGCTGGTTCCCCGGCAACAGTCCATGACTTGGTCTGTGCTGCCGTCTACACACACGGAACATCAGCGGCGAACGACATGCATAGAATAGCAGAAGAAAGAGAGAAAGAATAGATGATGGACTCACACTGAGACCCTTTTCGCCATTCCATGTCATGGTATCGATCATTTTCTCGATGCCTACATAGTTGCATATGTAGTCCTTGTCACCTACGAATAGTAATAAAGGGATCCGCTCGATGATGCTCGGGAGAAGTGTGACTGAGGACGCGGACATCGAAGGGAGATGGGAGCGCAACTCAGACCCGACGCGGCTTTGGCACTCAACCCAGTTCTCAGGTTTTCCAGTGGCATGCAGAGCGTCAACGACATCTTGACGCTAAAAATGACAATGCGAACGTGCAGCTCAGCGACATTACGGAAAAGTAAGGACATACCGCAAGGTAAGGGGATACATCCTTGAGGTCCGGTGGCCAATTCATCCCACAGGCCGGGTAGTCGTCCTCTAATCGCACATCGTAAACATTTACACACTTTCTCGTTCCGTTCACGCTGCGCATTATCAGCGGCATGATAGAGTAAAACTAGAATCCGCACATACGTTCGCGTCTTTGACTCGAGAACAGAAACTAAAAGCTTCTCGCAGTCATCGACGTTTACCGGTTCTAGAGTCACGTGCTCGAATTGGGCAAGGCAATGATCTGTTTCCTGTTTGCGATCTCTGTAGTCCTTTCGAATGGTCTACCGTCATGTACCCGCATATGCAAGCAATAAATTCATATGCACCTGTGAGTCCATGTCAATGATACCGTGAGTCGCTGCAAATTGTAGATACGCGGGGTACTGGCTACGGCCATCCATCCAGCCGTTTCCGATGGCGGCACCGCGTAACGGAATGTTTAGACTTGATTTGAGAATAGCATCCGCTGTAGGCATGTCAGCGTTGAAAGGTCGATGTTAATTTTGGGCAATCTCGGTACCAAAATAAGGGATATATTGTCCTGCAAAACTTTCGCCACCAAGATAGGTCTGCTAGCTGTGAGCACCTGCAACTACACAAAGAGGAAGACTAACATCCACCGATAGATATTCTGGAAAAACCTGATAAAAAGTCTTGAGAAACTGAATTACGTGGGCTGAAGCCTGTCAAGGTCTGTTGAGAGCGGGGAACGAGTTCAGGAAGAAACCATACCTCTTGCAGTGTGTGTACATAGTGATTTGTGCTAGTGTACGAGAACCCTGTCCCTGCGGGTTGATCGACTGTTTTGGTAGTGTGACTTGAGTTAAATGGAACAAGGGGTGGAGTCCGCACCGTAGACCATGGTTGTGTACTCTTCCCAACCTCCTTCTACGGTTTTCAGCCCGCCATGCCCATCCACCTTCCATGGACCCATCTCCATCATGAGTCCATCAAAGGACGAGCACCCTGGCCCACCCTAAGTGCAACGTGACCATGCATGCCTGCGGTGACACACAGGGGTCACATAAACTTACGTTGAACCAGAACATGAGTCTCTCTTTGTCGGCTGCTCGCCGTGCCTTTACCATGACGAAAAACAGGTGGGCAAGCACGTCTAGTTCGCTCGCTGAGGCCGCATTTGGATCGGAAAGGATGTGGCCAGCATATATGTGGAGCGGATGGGTGGGGTCTTGGTGTAAACCAGGTAGACTCGAGACATAGAACGAGGCAGCTGAAGGAACTATAGCCAGATGTGACACGACTGTCGCGACCTGACGTACCCACGATGAGACTCACCCTTGGTGGGTACGGCTCGAGCCCAGAGGACCATGAGCCTGGACAAAAACCAAAAGTGCGACCAGGCCGGTCGGCCAAATGTCCTTGTAGGCATCTCTGGAAGGGCTAGTGAACTTGTCCGTCGAGTGGGATGTCGGCCCGGCCGCTGTGGGCGATGCTGATGGTGGCTGTCACAGGCTAAGAGTAATGTCAAGCTGTTAAGGGAGCTGCTCGACACTGGCTGTGTGAACTCAACGCTTTACACCACTATTCAATAGACGGAATCACTACCGTTCGTGAAGCGTATATAGGCGCGACCTGAAATATTGAAACCTGGCCAGGCACCGACACCACATGAAGCCTGTGCTTGTCTCGGTTGTTGTTATAGTTTTTTTGGTCCCTGTCACTGCGTCTGCGACCGTCCATGAAGCCGCTAGCTCTGGTATCGAGCCTATTCGTGATCGTGGGACTCGTCAAGGCCCAATATTTCTCGGCAGGATGGACTCCTGGGCAGCCCGTGCCGACCGTGCCCGCCTATGCTCAGTCCCAGGGCACCCAGTCCGCTGAAACGGCTGGCAAACGCGGAAAAACCCCCGCAAAGTCCTCGTTCCTCGATAATTTAGTGACTGGTGGTCCTCTTGCCGCCCTTTCTTCCTTCATTAACATCACTGGAACACCCCCCGCGGTCTGGGACGAGCGGATTCCTCTTATCACCGACTCCAACTATGCAGACCTGATTTTAAACGAGAAAATGACACCAGCGGAGGAAGAAGAACGGGTGTGGTTTATCGTAATGTAAGTCAACTCTACCACTCATTCTATGCATCCAAAGAAGCGTTATTACAGAACCTCTACCGCGGGGCAACCCGAGGGTGTCTCTAAATTCGTCGACGAGTCTTTCGACGCTGTATATAACTACACCCTGGAGAAGGGTGATTTGGAACATGTTCGATTTGGACGGATCGATTACCTGGATGTCACCGCGATTACCACCAAGTGGGTAGTGTGGTCGTACGTATCTATGTCTTATTGCTGGTCCGTATGGCTCATCGTCTCCTCAGTCCGCCCACACTTGTTGTACTCAAGGATCGAGGAAAGACCCTCCGATTCTACAGAGCTGGCCAGTTCCGGCTCACCGCCGAGGTCTTGTACCAATTTCTCAAGGAAGAAGGGTGGCGTCACAAAGAGCCCTGGGTTTCTGTATATGGTCCAGGGGGAGAGAGGTTGACGTGACTCCCCAAGATGGATCTTCTAGAAACTGACTTGCACGACAGGGAATGGGTGCTTGATTATGCTGCACAGGCTTGGGCAGCAGTCTACAGTTACCTCGCTCGGGTACCCAAGTGGCTAATGTATATCGTAAGCGGAGGTGCGGCGACGTTTTTGCTAAGAATCCTCCACAAGCCATCGGACGAAGAACGGTCGAGGGCAAAGCAGAAGGCTGTTCCGAAACCATCAGCTGCGCCAGCAACCAACACAGCGAAAGCGGAGGCAAAGACCACAGCTACCGGGGGTCAAAAGACCCCCAACAAACGGAGAGGCAAGCATTAGGGACGTATCTAGTAGGGACGTGTCTAGCGAGTATTTATGTTTTATCGGGCTCGTGGTCGAGCGCGTCTGTAGGCGTTACAAACTGATAGTAAATATACTCCAATACATGTTGTTTCATTCCCACCATTGTTTGCGATATGAAGGCCATCGATGACCTTGACACGTAGGGTCTTTGTTGTGATAAGAACGCAAGAACAGATTTATCCGAGCTCTCTTGTTCAAGTCGCCTGGTGAAAATAAGACACGCTCATAAGGCTTTCGGTCCGACTGTTCGTCTTCCATCAACCTAGTAATTGACCCAGCGTAGCACAGGTTTATTGAACTCGTTAGGGAGCTGCTGACATTGCGCCAGTGTCTCGAGGTGCGTGCGCGGGGTTGACTGGCACAAACCAATTTGGGTCCACTTTGGCTTCCGAACAATTTGTTTAATGACCGCGTCATGCAGGCCGCCTTCCAACTGAATGGAAACTCGGGTCCTAACCAAGCCAAGGATGATCCCGGTTCATTCTGGTCATTGGACCCTGTAGAACACGCTGGTCCATTTACTTCCGAATCAGAGGTTGAACCGACGGGATTGAATGGGGACAGACTCCAGACCGAGGTATCGATCAATGTAGCGCAAAACAGCAATAAAAGTTAGTCTACATCGGTCCTCGCACCCGGGCCGTCCTCCCAGGCCCGTCGCGATGCTTTTCCTGGTCTCGCGTCGTCGTCGAGTATCAGGACCTTTCGCGTCTCCGTCGGACTCATTAGCACACTGGCCATTTCCGACAAGCGAGGCGAGACCCGGGTTCTCCGTGAATGACCTTCTTACACTTCAACACGCTGTTCCCTGCGCAGTATGTAAAAATTCTGGATCAAACTTATCATTGCTTCCATTGCCTAGCCATCAGTGAGTATCTTAGGCCTCCAATTACCTATCCATAGCAGCGCGAGAGATTTCTCTAGTGAGCGGGTTTGCGAGCCCGTAATCCACCGGACATGACGTACCCATCAATGAGGTAGAGCGTACGGCAGTAGGCTATATGTATTGCCGACTCAATGGTTGTCATCCGGGACTCGAAACGCCAGCAACGCCAGTATTCTAGAACAGGCCCTTTAGCACCGACACGATGCAGACCGATCAGGGCACCGTGCAAAATCACGCAGACATCACATCCATCCTTAAAGCAGTGGACGATCTCTCTTTCGAGTACATCGTCGTCGGTAAGCGCTCACCACAAGAGCGACGCTGGCGCTGATCTGTTCGAAGGCGGCGGAACCGCTGGATTAGCCCTCGCATCCAGGTGGGGATGATTTTGTTGGCACTTCACCCTGCTGATCGCGCCTAGATTGGCGGAGAGCCTGCAGCCTGGACACTATGTGTGCGTGGTCGAAGCTGGGAAGTTTCGCCAGAATCCTTTGATCGTAAGTTATTTCGACTCGAAGGTGTCACGGATGAGGGAGCATTTCTCCAGGATGTCCCGGGTTTGTGTCACTGTCATGGTGGCTATATTAATCTAACCTGTCACTGCATCAGGAATGTATGGCCGGGCCAGCAAGAAACCTGACTATGATTGGTGCTATGAGACGGTATGGCTGTAGCGGCGCCCGGTCCTTCTGCTCACTTTCGGTTCAGGTTCCCCAGCCCAATTTGGATGGTCGTAAAGTACCTTCATCTGCGTATGTACCGTTCTCACCAAAGTTATCGTTATGCCAAAGGTCTTCACCCGTTCGCAGCGGGAGAATACTCGGCGGATCAAGTGCTATCAATTACCTTGTCAGGATGCGTGCCTCCAGCCCCGAGTACGATACCTGGAACGAGTTCGGCAGTGGATGGAACTGGAAAAGTCTCCTCCCCTGCTTTAAAGCTGAAGAACGCTACGAAACATACGAGTGGGGTACAGATCAAATATTCCCCGGAATCACAAGAGAACAGGACGAGGCGGCGCGACAAAGTGAGTCGGAGTTCCGTGGGCGTTCTGGAGCAGTACACTCCACACACAACAATGTCTACACCGACCTGGTGAAGCTGATGATTGGGACAACCCTCACATGGGGTATCAAGACGAATAGGTCCCCCGTATGTAACTTCTCATGCCACTGGACTATGGAATTGATGTCGTCCAGGGATACGGTGATTCGACCGGTATGTTCAATATTGATACGGCAGTGAACCGGGAAGACGGAACACGATCCTACGCTGCTAATGCTTATCTGTGCAACCCAAAATCAGTTACACCTCAAGCAAACGTAGTCGTCCTCAAAGATGCTTACGCTGCAAGGATCCTGTTTGATTCCAATCATTCTGGCCCAAGCGCCAAGGCTGTCGGATTAGCATGCCTTGGAGGTATTGATTGGAAATCCACGGCTCCCTCGTCGTTCCCCTTTGAGTTGAGAGTTAAAAAGGAAATCATCGTGTCTGCAGGTGAGTTGGAAAACACCTTCAAAGGCTATGTCAGTGACCTGGACCACAGGTTCTTACAACACCCCTCGACTTCTCGAGCTCAGTGGTATCGGTAACCCTGAGATATTCTCCAAGTTCAACATTACACCACTTGTCAACCTCCCAACTGTTGGCGAGAACCTACAAGAGCACCCGTTTGTAGCTTCAGACTTCACTGTGAAGGAGGGACTTTTCACTTTTGGTGAGGTTTACTTGCAAGTTGACGTTGGCCGTTGAGCCACTCAGGCATCCAGCATAGACTGTCTACGAAATGATCCAGCATATAAGACACAGCAGGAGCAACAATAGTTAGTTTCCGTATTCGTCCTTTTTCTCGCTCATCAGTGTTGCCCACTAGCCACGACTATAAAACCGGATTTTACGCGACGACGGTTTCAGTGTACGGTTTCATCAAGCTTAAGAACTTCTCGACGGACGAAGACGTGCGAAAGCTGAAGGAAGAGCTGGACAAAGAAATTTCTCAGGCAAGCAACGTTTTCCACAAGAGGCAACTGGAAATTCAGAAGGAATACCTGGGGCTCGATGGAGTAGGGGACGTGGAGCTGGTCATGGTCGAGAAAGCTTTCGCCACGTTACCACCCAAGGAGAACACATCCTATATCAGTTTGATGGTGTCCTTACCTGTACGTGGACGTACTGCTTTCTCGGATCTCGCCAACGCTAACTCGCTGGTGCTTTCGTACCAGCATCCTGTCGCACGTGGTTCGGTAGTACGTTCCCTCACGTCCTGAGCGTACTGTTGAGAACAACCTTTCCTTGATAGCACATTTCGTCTTCTGATCCACTAGCTCCTCCCGTCATTAACCCAAATTATCTGAACAATACTTATGGTAAATATTCTTCCTTCAATCCGGTATTCCACACACACTCACCGGGTGAAACCAAGACACCAAGATATTGACGAAAGCTCTGCAGTTTGTGCGCAAGCTCTCCGAGACAGAACCGCTGAAAAGCATCGTCGTCGCACCGAGTACACCTGGACCAGAGGTCCAAACCGAGGCTCAATTTGAAGATTTCGTACGCAAGCGCATTCTTTCCCTTCAGCACCCCATCGGTGCGTCGTGTTTTCTTTGACATGTCTTCTCGTCTCCAATGGGGGTTCCAGGCACGGCATCGATGGCGCCAGCGTCGCTCAGCGGTGTCGTAGATCACAACCTACGTGTCTAGTAAGTCGTATATGACGTACTTCGCCCAACGTTGACTGCAACACGCGCGATAGCGGAACGGAAAACATACGGGTGGTAGATATGTCTGTTGCGCCACTCCACATCGCTGCGCATTTGCTTGACACTGCGTACGCCATCGGTGAAAAGGCGAGCGACTATATTCCTGTCACGCCTTGACACCGCTGACGGCTGTGTTTCAGGGAGCTGCTTTAATTATAGCCGAGAGAAAGGTCGAGTAAGACGGTTACTGCTAATGTCCACTTGCCTGTTTGCTTCCCGCCGTCTTGGGCACCCGTGACCCAGCTCGCATCTTCGCCGGCGAGGAAAGTCGTGAGATGCTTGTCCATAGTCAATGACAATCGATCATCTGCACTTGTACGTCGGAACGGCGACATGTACTTCGCAACATCGCGCAACCAGCTTTCGAAAAGCCTGGCTGTGGTACGTATCCTGCAGCTTCCGCTGGCACTGCTACGAGATCATGAATATGTGCCTGTCATTACTTGTCAACCCCTGCGGAGCTGACCCCACCACAGACGCAAGAACTCTTTCCGACCGGGAGCAGCGAGAGAGTGTGTGAGTATGGACGCTAAGGTTGGTGTGCGTCCTCACCTCCGTAGCGTAAGCGACCAGACCGCCGCGCATAGTCGTTACACCAACAAGCAGAAATGTCGGACGGCTGGTGTTCAGTTTCACGGACGGTATGCGCTATAGATGGGATATAAGTAAGCCAGCGTGCTTACACGTAGGTCTTGGGAACGCCCAGGACATCCATCCAGATGGCTGTAGAAAAAAAGGGGATCGTTTGAAGTTGATCGTCTGAAAACATGAACATTGCACACTCGACAAAGCCACAGAGCGACCGACAGTACTTGGGACTCAACACGTAGTTCCTATCGACCGAGGTCGATTGTTAGGAAACAAGGCTGATCTCGAGAAGATGGGGCAACCCCAACAAGAGCGTGTGTGCATCACCGTAAAGATCACAAACGCGTTCCAACGTACGGCAAATGAGTATCGCATTGTTATAAATTGTCGAACGAGTGAACGGCAAGGTTAGACAATGTTTTATCTTAGGACACGTTGTATCTTTGTGCGAGAAGCGGGTAGAGCAGGGCATATCCGTCAAGATTTGAATCGCACTGCCCTAGTTTGTTTATACTAGACAGCAATGCAATCAGTACTGTCAAGAGCGGAGCAAAGATCCAGAGTAGGGAAAGACAAGGTAAATCGACTTTCTGGAAGCAACACAATGCCGTACCGGACTCCGGAGGGAAAGCTATTGGCGGCAGCAAGGGCACTATCGAGGTGTAGGCAATTAAGACCTAGAAAGTCCGCGATGTGACGCTGACACTGAACAGGGACGTCAACCAGACGGAACGTTGTCAAGCCAGTCATCTTCAAGGATCAAATACCATGGAAAGAGACGGAGTGGACAGCCGGGATGTCTTTATCAAAGAGCAACATTGGCGATAACCACTTGGGATAACAGCCCCCCCCCCGAGATTTTCAGGTGCTGCGTGCAAAGCCAGCTTCATAGTCGCAAGTTTGGGCGAGCTCGGTTAGCGTGTCCAAACACAAACCAACAGCGCGGCTTGACGACGTTCGAGGATGTCGCAAGCAGTGGGTAATGTAAGAGCGATCTTCCCGTTCCATATTCTAAGGGTCCATTTTTACGAGACGATAGACCGCGCTCGCCTACGCCCGGGTCTGGCACCACGTCGATGCGTCGGATAGGGTTCTTGGAAAACTTGCGGCGAGGATAGCGCTCGTACTCATGGGCAAGCACAAGCCCATCTACGACAAGGGCGGTGAGTGTCATGGTACTGGGCTCTCTGGGTCTGCTTTTCTTGACTCGTCGGTCCAGTGGATTGCGGTGACTATGTCGTCGTGACCAACGCACGGAACATCGAGGTTTCGGGGAGGAAGGACGAGCAAATCGTGTACAGAAAACATTCCATGTACCCCGGTGGTCTCAAGGAGACACCCTACAAGACCATGATGGAGAAGAAGCCAAACGAGGCAGGCTCCTTTTCTCGTTCGCTGCTTAAGCTTCCTGAATCAGTTGTACCCTCTAGATCATTTACCATGCTGTCTCGGGTATGTTACCAAAGAACAGACTACGAGATCGACGCATGGCACGACTCAAGGTATTTGGTGGGCCGAATCCGGGCATATACCGGAATAATGTTCTGAAACGATGGGAGGACGGCACTTTGACAGACGACTACGTCTTGAAGCTTGCCCCCAAGAACAAAATCCCAGTACCCTTGTCATTAAAGTAGCGTTATTCTTTCGTCGTCCCTCACTCTCGCTCTGCATTATATCTACATTCTATTATCCTTGCGTGACACAACAAATCGACGACTACAATATTTATTCCTATCCGGTTCTTGGCCGTTTCAGACGTCGAGGTTCCTCGGAAACATGGTATCTTGGGGGGAGTGTATGCGCCACATATTCCTGCAGCACAATCCCTGCGATGCGTTGAGCCACATTCAGAATCAAAGCTCATCGACAGACCTATGGCCATGAGGGCGGAGCCATCGAAAGCTTTATACATGTCCTTCTTGTAAGTGGCACCTCTGGTTTTGGGTCCTTCCTTCCCGCTGTCCTCGGCATCCATGATTTCGCTTTCACCTTCATCCTCTTCGGTGGTTTCGTCCTCGGTTTCGGTGTGTTCCGTCCCGGAGTCGGTATTTTGGCGTTTGAGGGTGTTGGCAGCGAGAGTATGGACACTCTTTTGCAATTCGTTGTGCCTTTCCTTTTTCATTCCACGAAAATCTCTGCTACTGTCGGATAACTGTCCTCTTTCGCGGTAGTAGCAGCTGGCAAAGTGATGAACGGCTTTCAACAGATCCTGGAATGACGCGTCAGGAGAAGATTCGTGACCCAGGACGGCGGTGGGCTTACGGGGGCTGGATCAGGGAGAGACACGACCGATACTCGCGCAGGAGCAGCGTCCAAAGGGTCTGTCTCCTGCTCGAGAGACGATGGAGCAACGGGAGGAGGGTCAAGAAAGCTGAGATCGCGCATAAAGGAAAGACGCTGCCTGGCCCTCATGTTCAGTCGCCCCGACTCTGGATCGTGAGGCGAGACCTCTTCTGACGTTTGGCTTTCGGCACGAGCGCGCTGCTTGCCCTTACCTCGGCTCTGGCCAGGCGCGTCCGTTCCATGCTGTTCTTCGTCGTCGCCAGAGAGGTCGATAAACTCGAGTTTCGAATCGTCCCTGCATACGGTGCTGATGCATCTACGCGTCCTGACCGAAGCCTTGCCACCAGCATCTCTGGCGATCCAATTTCCTCTAGAGTCTACGACGGTGGAGGATGCCCTGCGACGTTTAGTGTTGACGGAGGATTGCTGAACGCGAGATCCATCTGGGTGTAATCGGAGGGTGGCAAGATCGTGTGTGGTGCTTTTCCTGCGAATGCTCATCGATTGGGGGGAGAAGGTGCTAAACGGACAAAGTACTAACTCAATAATGGCCTGCCCTAAAGTACTGAAGATTCAACAATAGCGTAGCGTCTGTTAAAACGTATAGAGAGCTCGTATCGATGAGCATGACAACCCCCGATATGCAACGATCCTAGCTTGAAGCTAGATCATATGGGACAAGCACGATAGGGTGATGGGAAGGCAGTCAATGCATGGGTTCGACGATCACACACCAGCTAGGTGGAGTGTTGAGTTGTTGACAAGCAGATTACTCACCCACTAAATGAGATTCGAACAAGCACGATACGGTAGCGAGACGGCTGTGAAAACGTGAACTCGACGGTAACGTACAAACCGGATGGGACGCAGTAGTGCATTAAGACGACTGTGAACGCATATATTCGACAATCACGCATGGAGGTAGCAATACGGTGGTATAGACACATGAATTCAACGACCACGCGCGGGCTAGAATGAGGAAAGCACGACCCGCCCGATGGCAAGATTTTGGGTCGCTGGATTGCACGCGACCAAGCATGACATGTACTAGAGGTTGTCACACAGTCGAATCGTCGTTGAGTGCCGTTGGAGTGGTCAGTTGCGACCGACAGAGAAGCATAGCCAAACTCGAGACTCGAGATGACCTGCCCTGAACTTTACGTGTGCCCATTTCGTCGACGCGTCTCGGACCCATCCCCTCCGTGCTTTGCCCCACGACAGCACGACAGCAATGGCACGCCTTACGCGTGCAAGCACCGCGAATGTTGGTGGCGATTCTTTCAGGGGAAACGTCAGGGTTAGCACGCGAGGAAAGGAAGTCAAAGTCAAACGGGAGGACGCCAAAAAGGGGCCAGCGCGACGTGTCGAATCTGACCAGAAGGACGAGGACGAGGCGCAGATATCCTCTCAGCTTAACGACGCAGAAAAAATTGGGGGCGAGGACGCTGGGAGCGAAGAGCTTGACGGAAATGAGGACGAAGGAGAGGGAATACGCAGGGGACGCAAGCGCGCTAGGGTCAACTCAGTCGGGGCTTCCGTCCCTCCGAGCCCCAACCAGCTCCAACGGGAGTGCGTCCAAACGCTTCCCCGAGACGACGATGGGTAGGTCTGTGATGGTATTGAGATAGGCTGCTCTTACGACGTCATAGGTTCATTCCTGGATCCATAGTCCGCATCCAGTTGCAGAACTTCGTCACCTATGATTGGGTGGAGTTTCGTCCAGGTCCATACCTCAACATGATTTTCGGTCCCAACGGCACAGGAAAAAGTAGCATCGCGTGTGCAATTTGTCTCGGGCTGAATTGGTCCCCTAGCGTCAGTCTATTCCGCATGATTTGGATCAGGTATTTTATCGATGTCTACTAGGTCTTGGGTCGTGCCAGCGAGATCAGTTCTTTCGTTAAAAATGACAAAGAAACGGGTTACATTGAAATAGAGCTGAAAGGTGCCAAAGGGGAGCGGAATCTCGTCATTCGACGCAATCTCAATTCAAAGACCAGGGCGTCTACGTTCACTCTCAATGGCCAGCAAACTACGGGCAAAGAAATTTCCAACCGTATGGCGAAGCTGAACGTCCAAGTTGGCAACCTTTGGTAATGGAAAATCGGACTAATGTTGTATTGCGTGCTGAGCGCACACGTGCGGTTTCTAGTTCTTTTCTCCCTCAGGATAAAGTCTCTGAGTTTGCACAAATGACTCCTCAACAGTTACTAAGGGAAACCCAACGAGCTGCGGGTGACGCCAATCTGACTAAATGGCACGATACTCTGATCACTTCCGGCAGGGAGCTCAAAACTATCCAAGAGGTGACGTGTACCCACATAGCAAAGATTCGCCGAATAATTCGAGACAATTACCATAGCGAATAAAGGGGGAACAAGAATCGCTCAGAGTAATGGAGGAGCGAAATGCCCAGCTTGAGCGGGACGTAGCGCGGTATCAAGAACGCCTGAATATCGAGAAACAGGCATGCATGTTTCATTCGCAGTCAAGCCTCAGTTCGTGTTAATATTACTTAGATCTCTAGACTGAGAGTGTTGATTCCTGTCAATGAGTACCACGAGGTGAAGGAACGCTATTTGCAAGCCAAGGAACGCCAGCGCGAGCTCCATGCTCGTGTTGCAGAACTCAAAGACAAAAATGGTCCGGTGCACGTGAAACGCGAGTGAGTCTGTTCCCTCTTTTGTAAATCGATTATTCGACGCTTGTATAGACAATTGGTCAGCCAGTACAAGGAATTCGAGAAAGCTCGGGAAAAGAAGAAGAATGCATCCAAGGCCAAGTTCCAGCAGATGAAGGCAAGATGGCATGAAAGCGATAGGCTTGTTCGTTTCACCTGTACCTCCGTTTGAATGAGAAATACTCAATTTCTTGCAGGAGAGCGAGGCAGAGGATGTCACTAACAGGCTTGATGGACTGAAGCGAGCTGAGAAAGACCGCGCAAAGAAAATCAAGGATATGGAAAACCAGATCAGAAAGATGCAGAATGAGATCGACAATCCCCCAGAAGTGGAAAATCTGGAACCGATAAATAATGAAATTGTAGGTTGTAGCTCTTTGACATCAATATGGTATACGACGCTTGCACTGTCGTTTAGCGCCAGTTGAACATGGATCATAACCGTACGAAGCTCGCAATGGAAGAACTCCAAGAACGTCAGAAGGCTAACATTGACGCGTCGGCTGCGCAGAAAGCCAAAGTCGAAGAAGCTATGGGCCAGTGAGAGCTTCACGCTCATCCTGGGCCCGTCCTCTAATGGTTTGTGTCAGGCTACAAAAACTAGACGATGAACGTCATCGGAGGCTCGAAAATCTCCGTACCTGGGATCGGGACCATGCGGACGCGGTCGCGTGGCTTCGCAACAATCAGAGTAGGTTCAAAATGGAGGTGTTTGAACCACCCATGATCTGCTGCAATGTGCCTGACAAAAGATTCACGAATGCTGTGGAGGCCTGCTTTAACGCCAATCAACTAAAAGTCAGTCTCCTCCAACGCGTAAGTTCGCAGTGATTTCTAACCTACACCTCCGTTTCAAGACCTTTGTCACACAATGCGAAGAAGATTACGATTTACTTAATCGTTGCTTGAATGACTCGAATGAGTCGGGGCTGAGGAAGGAGGCGAGAATCAACACCTGGTTCCGTCCCAGGGTCGAACTTAATGGCCCACCAATGGATGATGAAGAAGTTTGTTCTATTTGCTACTGTCGGAGGGTTGTTCTGACCTTAAACAGCTGAAGCACCTGGGTTTTGACACGTATGCTATCGATAAAATCAGTTGTCCCGATGGCTTGTTGTGGTACCTCAGCCGGGAAATAAATCTCCATCGTACGGTGCGTCCCACCTTCGTGCTTTTCGCACTAACACGTACACTTCTTGCAGGCTATTGCCCTCGACAGTTCAAAGGTGGACATAGCCAGTGCCATGAGTGCTGTATCGCGTATTGGTCCGCGCGGGGAAGGTGGTGGGGCCACCTTCATCGCAGGGAAGGTGATCAATATCGTCCAGCGCTCGCGATATGGAAAGCGTGCCGCCCAGAACACAACACGAGAAGTTCGGCCAGCTCGCAACCTCGTTAGTGGTGCTGGTGCGTTCCCTCAAAGTTTCTTATTTCGCTACGTGACCTGACGGGGTTACAGTTGATCCCGAGATCAAAAAACGACTGGATCAAGCTATCCACGACGCGAGGCAAGCTCTCGACGGCATTAATGAGGAAGCCAACAACCTTGCTGCAGACGAACGAACCTTCAGAGTGGAGGATACCCAGTATAAGAAGAAATTTGTCAGGTGTTTTCCTTTTACTACTGCTATTACCCAGCTAAATCTCTTTGAAGAAATCCCTTGAGGATCGAAAGAAGACGGTGGTCGATGCACAGAAGCACGTGGCAACATTACGTGCCAAGATTGGTGTGTCCAGAACTTTTCAAACTGAGTGATACATCGTACGAAGTGTGGTGCTTGTCTGCAGTGACCAACAAGAATAAACTCAAGGAAATAGAAAGCGCACCTTCCGCTAACGAGGAGCGGACTCGTCTCAGGGAAAGCTTGCTAGAGCTGTCGAAGAAGCGCGTCCAAATTTCGCAGGAATATACTGTTAGTTTCCCTGTTTTCTCCGGACTGATCCTGAATGCCTACTCGCTTTTGAAAAAAATTAGCGACTCATCATCGCCGCTGTTGCCGATCAAGTAGCGGCCACTCGTAGCGGCCTTGAGTTCTTACAAGTCGGCGCAAACAAGAGTGCACTCGATGCCCTGTGTCAGGCAAAGGACGTGGGGTATCAGCGAGCGCTTGCCGAGTTTGAAGAAGGTGAGTCATCTGGTTATGACATCGTAGACGTATGTTCATCGCACACCCACAGCCCATCAAACATACGTTGCTTTGAAAGCTGAAGCGAAGGAAAAACGAGATACGAGTGTCGCTCTCGTGCAGGGCATGGACCAAGAGTTCCAGGACGAGTTCGCAAAAATGGAAGTGGTGCGTCGACCCTGAATTATTCTATTGTTCTCGAGAAGGATGGGATGCCGACATGGCGCTGCCAAGGATGGTTCTGTTCATGACCAGACAGTAGAAGAACTACGGGCGGATCTCGAGATCCAGCAAGCCAATCTGGAAATGATTATGCAAACAAATCCTGGAGTGATTGAGCAATACGAAAGAAGACAAACAGAGGTATGTCCGACGTGTGCGGCAAACCTTGGGCGTGTACTCACGTCTCTTCAGATCGCGAAGTTGACGAAGAGTTTGAACGACAGGGAAAAGGTCAGACAACGACTGGAGCGGCAGATCAAATCTGCCAGAGTACGTCAACCTTTGATACAACCGTTTGATGTTTTGACTGGTTGGGTAGGACAATTGGCAGCCTGCCCTGGAAGAGCTCGTGGAAAGCATCGGAAAGAAGTTTTCTGCTGCATTCGACCGTAAGCTGAGTTGCTCGAGTCAATGTTCCGGATCTTATGAGAAGGACAGGGATCGGATGTGTTGGCGAGATCAGGGTCAGCCCACACGAAGATTACGACAAATGGGCCATTGACATCCTCGTAAAATTTCGAAATAAAGAAAAGTTGCAGCTTCTGACTGGCCAGCGGCAATCCGGAGGAGTGAGCTGGGTTTCGTTTCGATTTCAATTTGCACGCTGATGCCGTCATCTTCAGGAACGTTCCCTGACGACCATCCTTTACTTGATGAGTTTGACAGAAGAAGCACGCACGCCGTTCTCGTTGGTGGACGAGATCAACCAGGTGTGTTTATTTTCTCCGCCGATAAACGACGTTGTATCAACTGATCCGATTAGGGAATGGACCAGCGTGCGGAACGCGCGGTGCACAATTCCATGGTCGAGGTAACCTGTAAGCCTGACAGCTGTCAGTATTTCCTGATCACCCCGAAATTGCTTCCGGACCTCCTCTATCACGAGCGTATGAAGATTCTCTGCGTCAACAACGGCGATTGGCTCCCAGAAGAGAAGGGGATCGGCAACATGATGGCACTAATCGACACGTTTGTGCGGATGCGCGACCGCTCTGCTCGGACTGGGTAATTTACCATGGGACGCAATCGCATCCGCCAGCAACAAGCAGCTGTTGGCACACCGTCATTATTTTTTTTTCTCGATACCGTACTGTTATTTTTGATCGACATTAGCTCTGATCCTAAATCCTGCACTACGCATATGCTACCTAACCGGGCTCCTGGCAGTAGATACGTGTAACATGTATGCCTCCGCTAATCAGATAGCATTTTTTGATGTGGAACCATCCCACTGAGAACTGCCATCTCCGCATTAATGATGCTGCTTGTCGCAGCGCCGATGGAGACATTATTGGCTAGCACGACGAATTTGACGTCAAGCACAGGGCATTGCCGTACCCGGCCGACAGAGACGCCTGCACCGTCCTGATAATAGCGATCCAAGCGAGGTTGAGGGCGATCAGACTCTTCGTGCACGAATATGGCATGCACGGGAGCAGAAGGACAACCCAGAGCCAAGGCGTCGGGCGTATACCCCGCCAGCGCTTCCCGCACCTGCTGTGGACTCGGCGGAGGCCGTCGCGCAAAGCGCACAGACACGGTCATCATATGCCCATCCACGACGGGCACGCGATTGCACGACGCGGAGACGCGCAGGGGCTGATGGGCGCGCATGTCGAACGTCTTGACGCCATCGTCGCCGTCGACGACGCTGCCGAGAATCTTGAGGGTCTCCCACTCCATCTTTTCTTCTTCGCCGCTGATGTAGGGCACGACGTTGTCGACGATGTCGAGGCTGGGCACGCCGGGATATCCAGCGCCCGAGACGGCCTGCATGGTTGTGACGAGGCAGGACTCGATCGGGCCGAACGATCTCTCGAGGGCGCGGAGGGGGATAACGAGGCCGGTCGTGGCGCAGTTGGCATTGGTGATGATGAAGCCCTTTTTGAGGGGCGGGTCGTGGAGAGCTTGTTGCTGCGCGATCATGGGTAGATGGGCTGTGTTGACGAGGGGGACGATGAGGGGGACGTGGGGGTCCCGTCGATAGCTTTTGGCGTTTGAGAAGACTGGGAGCTCGGCGGATCTAAAGGCGCCCTCTGTCGAGACGCGAGGAGGTCAGTCAGCGAGCGAGCTCTGAAGAGGACAGGGCGCTTGCCTATGTCGCCGGCGACGTCTGCATCGAGGCCCGAAAAGACGATGACGCAGTCTTTGAAATGGTCGGGGAGGCACTCGTGCACGACGATGTCTCTGATGCTGTGGGGTATCGGACTGGGTTGCTTCCAGCTGGCGGCTTTCGAGTAGGGTTTACCAGCTGACCGAGCTGAAGCACCGAGGGCGTGTATGGTGAACCAGGGGTGGCGGGCGAGGAGGGTGATAAAGCGCTGTCCTACCGTACCCGTGGCGCCGATAACGCCGACTTTAATCGAGGGCCCGTCTGAGGAAAGCTTGCACATGGTGGAGACGGACGAGCGTAGTGATGGCTCGCGGTAACCCACTCCGAGTCGCTGCCAATTTTGGGCGAGATCGACTTTCACGTCCCCAGTTGGCTCAACGCCCGAGACTGTCGACCTTCCTACTCCTGGTCGTCCCCGTCCTATGCTACCGTTCCAGCACCAACGCCGTCCTCAAATATTAACACGGGTAACCTAGAATAGGGGCCAATTTATCGTGGGAATTATCAAAGGGAAACGACGTGGCGCGTTTCCCAGCCGTTCGTCCACCTCAATGGCGTCGCCCTCAGATCCAGCGGCCCAACTCCTCTTTGCACCCAACGTACTGCACAACCAATCCCTCACCTCTGTCAAGTTTTTATCTTCATGCTTTTCTGGAGCCGTGGCTGGGATACTCGGCCTTGAGAACTGGCACGGATTCGCCTTGTTTGCCGCATCAGTCCTGTCGACGTCCTTTGTGATATACGCCATCAACTGCAAGGGAAATCCTGCGAAATACCTCCCTGGCGGTCTTGGAGAGCTCGTCAATCCCGGCCAAGACAATATTTTCACCTTTATCCTCGTCTGGACCCTGTTCTACGGTGTGTTTCGCATGCTGTTTCTGGAACTAGTGTTGATGACTCGTGATTGATAAGGTATCGTACACGGTATGAAGAATGCGGGGTTTCACGGGCTCGACTGACTTACTATGCTTCCCCATCGACAGTGTATGATTGATGTGCCTCTGGGGCGCCTTTTGATAGTTGAGGTGTGCCAATCAGATGGACTGTAGACTTGGTGATTTCGTGTCGAAAATATGGCGAACCAGACACGGAACTCAACTGAAACTCGCGGAGTTCCCGGGTGGCACTCCCACGTGGCCAACTTCTCATACCACGTGGGTTTCATGTGGCTGTGTTGCATCCTAGACTTCCAGATCAAGACTGTCCTTGTGCGTCAAAAGGCAGCTTGAATGTCCTCTGACCGCTCCTCCCCACCTTTCCCCCCTCACAATGGCCGCTGCCTACGTTCTCTTGCAGTTCGGTCACGACCCCTTCTCCCACCGCTTCGAAGATCTCGAAAGCAGACCCGCCTTCACCGTGTACGTCCCACCCCCTTCGCTCGTCCTCTAACCACATAGTCGATCATCCCGCAGTAAAACGGTGCGTCCATGCACACACACCCCAGTTTGTCTCACCTCACGTCTACCTAGGTCCTTGAGCAACCCAACATCGTCGTCCAGGTCGCCCGAGAGCCCGAATGGTGCCAACAACACCCCGACATCATGGGGCCCAACAACGCCTACCTCTATTTTGGCCCCAACAAGGCCCGCGGCTTCCTCGTGTATGGAAACGGCAAGGAAGTCCCAATGGCGCATCAGATCCGACAAAAGAAAGACAGCAGCACGTCAGTCTTCTCTCCCGCTCTCCCCCCTTTCATTGTCCCCTTTTTTCTGCCACATACACGTTGTTTACTCGGTGGTTTTCTCCTCGCTTGCGGAAGAATTCTTCAGGGCCGTCGCGCGGCAGAATTCAAAAGGCTGACCCTAAAATTCACAGATCACGCTATTTTACCACACAGCACGGGAAAGAACTCAAATGGAAGATCTTTCCGCAAAAGATGGAGGTAAGCGCGTTCGCTTGTGTTACGTGGT